>CM076583.1:791043183-791190886 GCA_034641835.2 Pinus albicaulis
CGTGAGGTACTTGGGGATGCTCTCTCCTTTCTCCATCTTGATGTTTCTGAGTCTATCCTTGAGCGCCAACTTCCTCTGGTCGCTCTTGCTCTGGTACAGATCTATCAAGGCTTTCCAAATCAAATATGGAGAAGCCTTTCCATGCAAGCTAGACACTATGTGATCCTTTACGCCCTCCAACAGAATCCTTCGACATTTTTCTTGTTTCTTTCGCCAGGCTTCCACAACAGCAGCATCAGTAGAAGTAGGCTTTGGAATCTCTTTCTCCACGAATTCCAACAGCCCATTATCATCTAATACATCCTCCATGCGGTCTTTCCATGCAACATAATTCGAACTGCCTTCCAAGGCATATTCTACTCGCAATCCGTTGAAAGACATTTTCGCCGCGGCACCAAGAACACAAATCTGCAAATTCGAATTCCAAGAGCTGATAAATCAACCGCTTCCGATCTACACTTGAGAACAAATTCTTTCCAAATCAGAGATTGACCGCATGGGAATTTACCAGACCTTTCACTTTCTGAAGAAAGATGAATCTGGAGGCTACCTGGCCCGAGTGCAGACTCTGTCCGAGGAAATAAATTACAATCACTGTAATAGATCTTTGACGATTAACTTCGCTCTGATACCATGTAGAAATTTTCTGAATAATGAATATTTATTTACCGAGATTAACTTGATCATACAAAAATTCAATTTGCTGCATAACACATAATCTCTTCTACAAATTAATCATCACATGCGGAAAATAAAACAAGCGGTAGAACATCAATTCGCACACATAGAACACAGCATGTATGGGGAAAGCTTATAGCTGAAAACCCCCAGATATATGTATCATATAAATGGATGATAACATGTAACTTTACACAATACAATACTCCTCACAAGTACTCAGTACTGTCTACAAAAGCTACACACAAAACTAGCTCAGTTTTGAACAAGTCGCGTGTTCAAAACTCCTCCACTAGCTGCCTGCCTCTACTGCGCAATCCAAAAGGAGAGAAATAGGCTGAACCAATTCGAATTCCTCTTTCTTGAAAAGCTTAATCATCATTGGCATACTCATCCCACTGATTGTGCAAATCTCATGCACAACTAATGTACAACTGCTGTAGATCTCGCCCTTTCATCTACCTCTTCCACTGGTCTTTCACTGAACTGTCCATGCACTGAGTTAACTGATGTGTTCTTTAGTTGAATAATGAGTTAATAATCAGTGAATTAAATAATATTTAATTCACCCAACTCATCTCTAGTGTAATCGCCAGTTAAACTGATCACAACTAGTTCAACTAGTCTCAACCCCATCAACTCCTCAATCAACTCCACCGAACTCCGCCACTTGAGCTCTAACTGAAGTCAACCATGCATTAGCTCACCAAACCCATGGGAATAGCATAAATCGTCATGTCAGCTGCATGCCCCACCTCTGGGGGTCAAACTGAAGTGCTCCAAGAGAGTAAACTGAAGTTTAGAGTCCAAATATTATTAAGGGTAAATAATATTCGACTGTTCTATTTTTAGATAGGCAGTCTAAAAATAGACTTCGAACTATATGTCTAAAAATAGATGTCCATTTATTTTTACCAACTTGACCAATCATCCAAGAATAGCATACTACAACTCCCAGTCCATGATCCATATGTCTAAAAATAGACATAGTCTAAAAATAGAATTTTCGACAAAAATCACATGTGTGGTCCCCACCTAGTTTCGGTGATCACTTTCCAACTAGGATCAGGAAAGATGTTTCAGGAGGCCTCCTTCACTGTTTCTTGTTTCCATTTTCAACACACTTTACATAACATAAATGTGACAGTCATGAATCAATTTAGTACACATAAATTTGAGCTCAAAGCTTGATTATTTTACTATTCCATCAATTAAATAATCATGGGGCTTATGTACTACTGATCATGGCCATCGATCTCTAATATAAATAATATACATAGTATACAAACTAGGTCTTACAATCTGAAACATTAGATCTTCAATCTTCCCACAAATAACTAGACAAGAAAAAAAACTTAGATTACCTATTGAAATAAACCATATAGGTCATCCATTTCTGCTTTTTTTTTCCTTCACATCTAGTAGATCCTTTTCCTCCTCTATATGCATAGAATTTTTCTTCTCCAATACATCTTCCAACCCAATTTCTCATAATATTTATGCTCCTCCAAAATGCTTTAACACTTCAGTTCACATATTTGACCCTCTTCTTCATAGATTTGATCTTCTATGGACATATCTCCTCACCCTCATATTTTATCCTCTACAGAATTCTATGGAAAAATATCCTTGGCTCTGTAATCATGTTGTGAATTCCTGTAGTTGTGAATTCTTGCAATCACATTTTGAATTCCTCTAATCACCAATTCCTATAATATTGAATTCTTATAATCGTAAATTCATGTAATCACAGTGTGAATTCCTTCAATCATGAATTACTGCAGTAGAAATTCGCCCTCCTAGGGAACTCTTGCATAAGATAGGTCACATCTCTCTTCAACACTATATTTTCCATGATCCTCACCTTAGGTTCATTAAATATTTTCCCTTAGGTCACATAGGAAAACTTCTAGATCTAGGTTTTCACCTCTTTGACCCATAGATTATAAATTTATTTTTTTATTGGTCTGAAACCCCATCTTGGGTCCTTTGATAGCCCCAAATTAACTTATATTTATTTATGAAATTTAAACATTATGATAAAAAGGAAAATAGGTTGAGTAATGGGACAAGGATTCCAAAGAGATGGGGTGATTACTTGCTAAAAAAATATTAATGTACAAAAAAATCAAATGAGGAATTTCAAAAGTAAAGGGAATTTCAAAAGTCAAGAAGGGGAAAAGTTGAATTGTTGGAAAAATATTGGAACATCAAGAGAAAAAAAATGAGAGAGAGAAGAGGAGAGCACATAGGAAACATCACAGGGATATAAAAAATTTGAATTACGAAGAGAGGATGAACAACATAAAGGAATGAATTTTTTGGTTTGAAAAGGGGCTAGAAGAAATCACCAGGTGAGGAATTGATAGCCTCTTAAGTCTCCAGTGACCTGGTGGGTAGAAATGGTGTTTCTTAGGAAATCCCAAAGGGATGGGGTGAAGGAATCGATCTTGTAGAATTACTGGAGAAAATATAGATGTTCCTTTGATGTCTGTTGATTTTATTGTGGGTTCTAGAATCCCTAAATTGGGTGGAACCACAATGTTTTGTTTTGAATGGTGGAGACCATTAGTCTCTAGAATCGATGTGTGTTTTATTGGTTCTAATACAACTATTGGGTGGAGGTGGATGAATATCTAGAGTCCCTATTTTAGCTGATGGTTTTTTTTTTAATCCCCGAAGTAAAAGATCCCTCAACCTCTAGAATCTGACTAGTGGGTGACAGCTGCAAGTGATACTTGGATGTATTTGTATATGGTTAGGAGGAGAGTATTTGTTCTAGACTCACTTTCTCATTAGTTTTGAGATACGTATCAAGAATTTCTATGTATAAATGCCTATTTTAATTTTCTTTTTGAAATTATGTTCATTAATAAAATAGTTCATGATTTATTTAGCTTATTACTTAACCAATGTGTCATTGTTACTTTTTAAAAGGCATTGTAACAACATGTGGCAAAACTAGCATGTAATATTATTTATTGCAGTGATATGAATTTGTTTAATTTACAGGATTGTGCATGATTATTGTGGAATTTCAAGCTACGTGAGGATGTGAAATGCATGGTTCACACTAATATCTTGGATTTAGGGATTATTTACTATGATGATGCTAGGTTTCACTAATAGAAACTAGTGCCCAACAGTGTTAATGAATACTGTGGAAACATTTGAAATCTTGTGTTCATTGCATGTTTAAATTGTTGTATATCATAATGGAAGATTTATTACTTATTAATGAGTATATTTATTATTGAAGGGAAGGAGTTCTTATTTCCATTCCTTGTCACTTATTGGCTCTATTGATAGGTTTATTGAGCCAAGAAAATCAGTTTTATGCTTTTATAATGAGTTGTTACAACTCTCTGATCTTTTGTGATGAAATGCAATTATAACTATTGCAGTTTTTCTATTTTTATTATGATTTATTGTTTCTTAAATTTAGCCTTAAATTCCTTATGAATTTAATGGTAAATATTGCAGGAATAGCTTGAAAAATTAGAAAATGAATGGCTTTGTTTTAAGTGTTGGAAATTACAAAAAAAAATATAATTCTATCTTGCAAGTTGGCGAGGTCAAAGGTCGGGAGGTCAACCTAGAAGGTTCGACCTCCGACGGGCTTCGCCGCTTAACCTCCTGTGGACCGACCTAGATCTATATGCTTGCAGGTCAGGAGGTTAAGAGGTCGAAAGTTGGAGCGTTCAAGGTGGTCATGGGTCAGGTCTACCCCTACCCTTTGTATTTCACCGTCAGGTGGAAATGGGCCAGCCCCAACCTAGGTCAAAGGTCAAGGGTTGGGCCTGATATTTTGTTAAATAACATATCACCGGTGGGGAAAGGGTCGAATCTGACCTTCCTCAAGTTCATGCCTGCCATGTGGGACCACTATGTGGGTGTGCTAGGTGCCACTTGGATGTGTCATGTGCTACTTGGGTGTCATTATTGGGATCATAGAACACAAAGAGAGATGGTGTTGTCTAAAGACATCGTTATTGTGTTCTCAATGGTTACCAAGACAATTTACCTTCGATATTTCCAGACTTTAAATGGACTTCATTGGAGATAAATAACATAAGAAAAACCATGGATTCCATAAACCCGGAGCCCAAAACTAGGGGTAACTTGACCGAGTCAATTTTTCTAGAGAAACCCTAACAATCCCCCCCCTTAAACCTGACTCTATGAGATTGACTTGGTCCCATTCATTTTTATTGCATTCCATATAAAAAAAATTCCATCTACATTATTACATGGGTAACTAGCTATTATATCTTCTAGTTAACTAGGATACCTTTTCACATGCATGGTTCAACAACCATCTCACTTGAAATCTTGCATTCCCCCCCTCATGCCAGGATACTAGTACACCTGTTACCCTGGTATCTCTCCAAGTGGTCCATTCCATATCTTGATAACTCCATGTGCCACTTGCACTACATGTATGCTTGAGAAAGCTCTTGAGTCTTTAAAAATATGCATGCTCTCGTGCAACATGCCTACTTCATCATCTAGTCTTACAACTTCCTAGGGGAATACACCTTCCTATCATAGTATTTCACAACTTAAACTAAAACTATTAGGGTGTTCACACATCACAAAGTAGATCCTTCACTATATACTTCTCAATTTATTCCATCTCCATTCTTTTCATCTATCTTCGTTCTTTTCATCCATATTTGGCTCTGATACCAGATGTTGGGATCATAGAGCACCGAGAGACATGGTGGTGTCTAAATACACCATTATTTTGCTCTTAGTGGCTACCGATACAATTTACCTTTGATATTTCCAAACTTTAAATAGGCTTCATTAAATATGAATACCATGGGAAAAAACCATGGATTCCCATAAACCTAGATCCCAAAACCACCATGGGAAAAAAAACATGGATTTTCATAAACCTAGAGAAAAAAACCATGGATAAATTGATCGAGTCAAGTTTATTAGAACAACCCTAACATCCATGATGATGTGGCAAGTTGTAAATGGATAATCTTTAAATGGCCACAACCTTTGATCCGTGAGTCAGATTGAGGCAAATTTTATATCGTTTGAACTAGCTTGATGATTCAAACACGATGATGTTTTTTATTTGAATTTCTAGAAAAAAAAGGTCTAAGAGTTTATCTCTCGTTCCCATAACTGTACTTTGGGAGTTGGGTCAGTAGAGTAACCACCTCCTTCTAACTCTAGTTGTGTTTTGAGTTAGGAGGGGGTGTTTATAGGTGGTATCAAAGAATCTAGGTTTAGTTGATTGTATGAATGACTGAGTGCATTCATGCATAATTGATATGTTTTACTATTTTTTATGAGCTAACAATTTGTATTGACATAAATATGTTGTTGGAAATGCATGCATGGTTGTCTTTTATAGTTGGAATCATTATTATAACTCTAAAAAAGAAATTTCATGGCATGATTAATTTTTATTTATTTATATTCTCATGTCTCTAACAATTGCATGTGAATGACAACACATCGCATGATCCAAGGGATCAGAAAAGTACTCAAAATGAAAGTGATCGAAAATGGCTAAAACTAGTTCCAAATCGTAGTGCTCGCCGTTCAGAATCCAATGCCACTTTAATCATTGAAAAGCGATATTATATGCTCAAGTTATAATTTTATGATTTTTTGGATAAATATCTTAAAAAATTGCCAAGTGTGCTTACTGGACTGTTGACTAGGCAAACTGTACTATTGATTTCATCAAGCTAACTAGGTGTACAACAGGGTGAAGGACCAATGTGGGCTTCACAAGGGTCACCTCATCATTAGTCCAAGTGGGAGAATTTTATTGGTTCTTTTCATTATGGTAGGTCCAATTGGAGGCCACCACGTGGTCCAACCAGAGGTTGCCACGTGGCGCATCAATATTGGACAAAAAACTCTTTGGTGACCTACAGTCCTTAGTGGGGATCAAACCCATGATGTGAAACATACAACCTTTGACCTCCATCAATAAACCATCATTGTGGTTCTTATTATACTATGGTATTGGCTTATTGTTAAAGGCATATGAAATGCATAATGAAGGAGAGGGGTTGGGCATTATCTCAAGCCCCTGGTTGTTGCCACCTCCACGAGACTGTTGACATATTGAGGGAAGGGCTTTAGGACTAGCCCCTAACCCTTGGTCATGAAACAACCCATAGGACTAGCATGCAAGGGTTATGGGTTGTAATCCCTAGCCCCAAGTCCCATGGTGTCTCATATAACCTTTAGCAAAGAGAAGCAGGGCTTCAACGACTAGGGTGGGTAGTTAACCCTGGCCCCTGGCCTTATGCTTGGAACATGACCATAAAAAATGATGAAAGGTGCAAAGTGGCGAGGGCAAGCGGTTAGGACAACCCCTAGCCATATGGTCCATGTGACCAATGTCGAGGCCAAAAATCTGTAGCATGGGGGTCATTGGACGAATTAACGATTCTACAATTTGCACTGATTTAATCGTGAATCTCATCGGTGCTAAGCGAATTTGTCGCTCGACTATCAAAAAAATGGCAGAAAGTGTAGAACAGTTAGCCAATTTTGCAGTATTGTAGAACAGTCAGTAGAAGAAACTTGGGAGAGCCATAACTTGATGAGTTTTTGGCCTTTTTGAGCCCACTAAGAGCCTATATAGGGGTTTTTGGGCCTTCTAAGTCCATTTGCAACACTATTTTTTCATTCTAAGCACTGTAAAATTATGTAATTACATATTTGATCACATAATTTAAGAGACCCAACATTGGAATATGGACCCAAAGATGTATCCTAGGAGGGGTGGACTCCATTATAAATTGTTGTTATATGTTGTTGTGTATGGTTCATTTGTCTCTATTTATTTTCTACAAACTAAGTTTTAAACACAAAAATTTATGTGCTTTTGTAACTTGATCCATTTCCCATAAGACATAAATTTACTTGCAAATTTTTTAATAAACCTTCAATTTTTTGAATTCATATCAGTTTGGTATCACATCCCTAGTTATTTTGAAGGTTTGATTTTGTTTGAAGTGTTTTCCGATGCTTACAAGTTTAAAGATGAAAATAGGAGGAGTGCTTGAAGAACCAAATCCTCAAGTTGGTTCAAGGAATTCACAAAGACATAAAACTTCACCAGTCATGGAACATGAATAAGGACATGAGATTATGTCTAAAGACGAGAGAGATTTCTGAATGGCTTTCTTTGAAATGTCTAAAATAGTGATAGGAGTGAGCTCAAATCCATCAAAAGGTAATGGATGAGATGGGAGTAAGCCTTCATCCCTACCTCCACCTTTTCCTCCTCCTTCACATCCATATTCACCTTCATCTTCCTCTACTTCAACCCCTTCACATACTCCTCCAAGGTCTCCAAAAGGACATGCTAAATCCCCTTTGTTAAAGCTTGATGTAAAATTTTAATTTCCTATGTGCAATGGAGAGGTAAATGCTAAAACGTTGGATAATTGGGTTCGTCATATTGAAGTTTATTACAGGATTCAAAGGACTAAATATGATGAGACCAAAATCCAACTCACTTCTCTTCAATTGAAAAGTGTGTATCTCATCTATTGTGAGGCCAGAACTTAAGAATACTTAAATAAAATTGGTAAAATTATCTCTTCTTGGAATGATTTTGTAGCTACATTAAGAAGGAAAATTTATCCATTAGCTTATATGAAAAAGGAAATTATGGATTGGAAAAAATTTAGACAAGCTAAAGGTTAGAGTGTTCAAAGTAATACATAATAATTTAGAAGAAGAGATTTAATCTTGGGTATATATTTATCTTCACAAGACACTCTCCTTACATTCATAGGTGGATTACATAACTATTTGAGACATAAAATTCTCATGTTTAACCCCACGAATCTAGATGAATTATGTTTTCATGCAACTCATTTAGAAGCAAGAGGGAAAAATGTTCCTCAAGAGAATATTACAAAGTCATTCAAATATGGAGACAATGGAAGGGGAAGTTCAAAGGAAAGGGTAAAAAGAATGCTTCAGTCAAGAAAGATGGAGAAAAATTCACATGCAAACATTTCTCAAAAGAAGGCCATGATGAAGACCATTGTTGGAAATTACATCCAAAGTTAAGACCAAAATAGTTTAACAACAAGGGGAAACAAAAGATTGTTGCAATAACTCAACAAGATCTAGGATCTAATTCTGGCGATGAGACCAAAATCATGGCCATGGGATTGAAAGGTAAGAATTATATTTCAAGGACTAGTTCTTCTAGCAAGCCCATTGAAACTCAATATGATAAAGAAAGAATTGAGATTTTCCATATTAGAGGCATATCAAAACATAACAAATTAGATACTTTGTTTGATAGTGTATCTCAAGCCAACCTTATTTCATAATCCATTGTCAATAAACCAAAATTGGAAACTATCCGTCATCCTAAACCTTATCCTTTGGTTTGGGTATGTGACAATGTCAAATTTCAAGTGACAAGAAAAGGTAAACTTGAAAACTTTATTGATGAGGTAGAGCTTGATGTTGTACCGCTTGAGATATGTGGAATTGTTTTGGCAATTCCATACTTATATGATAGGAAATACATATCATTTGTTTAAATATGGAATTGAGTATATTGTTAGATAACATTGCAAGAAAATGAATTTGTCTCTTGTAAGTGTTGGACAAATGAAAAGGCTTGTAAATGCTTGTAAGAATTTTGTATTGTTGATGATCTAACCCGAAGATATAGTTGAATCAGAAGCCTTCCAAGGATGTGATGTAAAACTCAAACATGATTTGATTGAATTTGTTAACACATATGATAAGATGTTTCAAGAACCTGAATGATTGCCTCCCAAAAGAGGAATCCAACATGAGATTCAATTGCAACAGGATACACCTCTTCTGAATATTGCCATGTATAGAATGTCAATTTTGGAGAATGAAGGAATCAATTAGAATCAAATCCAAGAATTTCTTGATAGATGGGTCATCAGATCAAGTACATATCCTTGTGGGTCTCCTATCATTTTGGTTCCAAAGAAGGATGGTACATGGCGAATGTGTGTGGTTTGAATTTGTAGCATGGCATAGTCACGTACATCTAACATGGTAAACCTATCTGTTATCATTTTGAAGCCTTTACGAATGTAGTAATTATCTATCCAACATATGACAAAGAGTTGTATGATTTCGTGAAAAGTGTCAAGAAATGGAAGCATTATTTGATGGGTAAGGAAAAAATTATTCACATTGACCATCAACATTTGCAAAATTTGCAATCACAAATGAAGGTACAACAAGTGAAACATTTTAGGTGGATGGGTTTTCTACAGTAATTCCATTTGGTAATCAGGTATAAGAAAGGTATATATATAACAAAGTTGTTGATATGTTATCAAGGCCTACTGTTAGTGCATTTGTCATTCTTAAGCATAGTTCTATCATGCATGACAGCTATGTTGAAAAATATGCTAAAGATGAAGATTTCAAAGATCTATATGCAACTTTGTGTCAAGGAAACCAAGTAGAAGAATTGGATTATCATGTTATGATAAATTATTGTATCATCTTGGCAAGTTATGTGTTCCATGGGGTGAAAGAGTCAACATCATAAGGGAAGCACATACTTCTCTTATTGTTGGTCACTTTAGTGTAGGAAAAACAGTGGCATAATTACATAGGGATTGCTATTGGCCTCATATGAATTAAATTGTGTCACTATATGTAAGAGGATGTTCTATGTGTGCTAATAGTAAGACTAGCAATAGAACGTTTTGTTTTTATACTCTGTTTCCTGTTCCTGACCGTCCTTGGGAAGTGTTTCTATGGATTATGTGGGAGGGATACCTATGTCTAGGAAAGGTCATGATTATCTGTATGTTGTTGTGGATCATTTAGAAAAATGTGTATTTGTTATGCCTTGTAAGAAGCAAGCTACAGTTGAACAAACCGCAAAAATGTTCTTTCAAAATGTATAGGTCCATTTTGGGTTACCCACTTCTATTATTTTTTATCGAGATTCTTGATTTGTTGGGAAATTTTGGTCAAGTTTATAGGGACTCATGGACACTAAGTTGAAGAATAGCACATCATTTCATCCAAAAACTGATGGGAGGAGAGAAGTGGTCAGCAGAATAGTAATACATATCCTTTGTGGTTATTCCAGAAAAAATCCTAACTTTGGATGAACATTTACACTACATCTAACATGCTTACAACAAGGCCAAGCATTCTTCAACTCAAACATATCCATTTGAAGCATGTTTGGGATATTTACCAAAATCTCCCTTGGATTTTATGTTTAGGAAATATGTTTCAATTTAAGGACACTGTAACATAAATAAGGCTGATCGCTTCATTGAACAAGTTCAGTTGTTGCATCAAATGGTACAGAAATAGTTGGAAAAGAGTTAGGCCAAGTATAAGACAAGAAATGATAAGCATCATGTTGACCAAAATTTTATGTTGGGAGATGAATCTTGGCTTTACATTTGCAAGTAAAGGCTACAAGGAGAAGGTAAAAAACGCAAACCAGTCAAATATGGACCCTTATAAATTTTGGAAAAGATTGGTATTAATTCTTTCTGGCTAGATTTTACTCCATATATTCAAGTTTAATCAGTTGTAAATGTGGAGAAATTAAGATTATATGAGCCTCCTTTGATTGAAGTTCAAGGAGAGAATTTTCAGATTCCAACAATAGAATATTTCTCTCTTGAATATATTGAATAACTGTAGCAAGATACCATTCTTGACATAAAAACAAGGACTTCACACAGAGGTAATGTGGAGTACCTTCATGTGGGGCTTAAGGGAACTAATCCAAGTAAGGCCAAATGGATTGAGATTGGAAGGGTGAGGGATTTATACCCTCACCTATATGTTGACTAAAAATAACCTTTTGGTGGTCCAAAATATTCTAATGGGGAGGAATGATCCAGGGGATCATAAAAGTGCTCAAAATGAAAGTGCTCAAAAACGGCCGAAACCAACGCCAAATCATAGTGCTCGTCATTTTGAACTCAACGTCACTTGAATCCCTGAAAACTGATATCGTAGCTCAAGTTATGATGTTCTGGTCACAACTAAAAAAATTGCAGGTGTGCTGACTGGACTGCTAACTAAGAAGTACGTACTGTTGATGTCAACATGCTGACTGGACATACGACAGGGTGAAGGACTAGTGTGGGCTCCACAAGTGTCACTTCATCGTTAGCCCAAGTGGGTTATTATTATTGGTTGATGTCATTTGGGAGGTCCAATTGGAGGCTGCCACGTGGCCCAACTAGACGTCACCACGTAGCACCTCATGATTGGACAAAATTTTGTTTGGTGACCTGTAGGCCTCAGTGGGGATCGAACCCACAACCTGAAACATACAACCTTTGACCTCCACCAATACGCCATCACTGTGATTCTTATTATATTATGGTCTCAGCTTATTGTTAAATGCATATGATATGCACAATGGGGTAGAGGGGTCGGGCGTTCCTAGCCCCTGGTCATTGGCACCTCCATGTGTTCGTTGATGGATCGAGGGAAGGACTCGGGGACCAGCCCCTGAGCCATGGTCATGAAACATACCATAGGAACGATGTGCAAGTGTTAGGCGTTTGGTGAAGGGGGCAAGGTTGTAAGCCTTAGCCCCATGTCCCATGGTGCCGCATGTAACCACTGATGGAGAGAAGTGTGACTTCAGCGGCGGGGTCGTGCAGTTAGCTCCGGCCTTCGATCTTATGATTGGCACATGACCATAACGAATGGCAGAAGGTGCAGAGTAGTGGTAGCAGGTGGTTAGCTTGGCCCCCGGCCATACAGTCCACATGACCAACAGTGGGGCCAAAAATCCGGAGCACGGAGGTCATTGGCTAAATTAACGATTCAAAAATTTGCACCTTCGGCATGAATCTCATCGGTGTCAACTAAATTTGTCGCTTGACGGTCAGCAGAAGTGAATAAAGTATAGAAAAGTTAGCCAGTTTTGTTTTATTGTAGAATAGTTAGCAAAAGAAACCTGGGAGAGCCATAACTTGATGATTTTTTGGCCTTTTTGAGCCCAAGAAGAGCCTAGATAGGTGTTTTTTGGCCTTTTGAGTCCATTGGAAACACTATTTTTGAATTCTAAGGATTGTAAACTTACGTAATTACATATTTGAGCACATAATTTAAGATATGCAACATTGGAAGTTGGACTCGGAGATGTAGCCTAGGAGGGGTGAACTTCGTTATGAATTGTTGTTTTGTGTTGTTGTGTATGGTTCATTTGTCTACGTTTATTTTATGCAAACTAAGTTTAAACACAATTTTTTTTTTCCAACTTGATCCATTACCCATAAGACATAAATTTACTTGCAATTTTTTAATAAACCTTCAAGTTTTTAAATTCAAATCATCGCAAGCAAAAAAAATACAAGGAAAGACAAAGAAATGAGGACAATAATGGTACAATAGAGCTATGATCAATCATATCATGGGTATAAATAAGTACGTATGAATGAAGAAGAAACATCATTTGGCCAAGGGAGAGGGGTAAAATCTCCTGATTGGATGGATACCTTGAGAAGCCTCAAGGATGAGATTTAATGCTACAAAGAAAATAATGAAAGGTTGATCAAGGCTCAAGAAAGGTAGGCTAAGGTGAATGTAATCACACTGCAAAGCCTCTCAGAGTTACAGAGTCAAATGTAGCATGGGCTAGGAACTACTCATAGAGGAAACCAACACTCTTTGGGATCAGAAGAGAAAAAAAATGGGGAATATGGTGGCAGGTCTAGGAAGAGGCAAAAAGGTAAAAATGATGACAATATGAGAGGAGATACACAATTGAGCACATCAGAAAGAAAAACCATCATTCGTGGCTATCACTCTGGTAGAAACTTTGGCTCTGCTACCAGGAGATATCATCTCAACTCTCATCATTACCATCATCGAAGAAGAAGAGAAAGGGATTATATGCTTGAAGAATTTAAGAAGGAAAAAACACCTACATTTGATGAAGAGATGAAGAAATATGAAGATGCAAAAGCATGGTTGTTTGGCATGAAGAAAATCTTTAGAATCCATGATTATCTTGAAAACGTGAAAGAAAAAGTGGCCACCTATAGCTTGAAAGGAAAAACAAACATATGGTGGGTGGATTTGAAGAATGTAAAAGGCATACTTAAAGAGATATTGACATAGAGAAAGTTTGAGAGATTATTCAAAGATAAATACTTATCAAAAAGATATTATCACAGTAAGGAAAAAGACTTTTATGAGCTAAAAGTTGGACATATAACAAATGAAGAATATACTACAATATTTCTAGAATTGTTGAGATATGTGCCATATCTCAAGGAAGAGAAGGCAAAATTTTAGCAATTTATCAGCGGGTTTCCCATGTATTTTAAATACCACATAGAGGTTTATGAACCAAAAAATATAGATGATGCAATGAACAAATTAAAGCATAGTTATGAACAAGAAAAGTATGGGCAAAAATTTAAAAGTGATTGGAAAACAAGGAACATTAGTAAGGATAAGAGGAAATGGCCCAAGAAAACGGCGGAGAAGAAGGAAGGAATGCATTTAGCCACTACAAATCAATTTCAACCAAAATATAGTCCAGTTGCCAAAGGTAGTACACATTAGCAGGAAGGAGAGAAAATCTGATTTGAAAGTAAAGAGCAGTTGAAATGTTGGACTTGTGGGGAAAGTCACCAAAAGAGCGACTATCCACACCAGAAAAATACAGGTCCAAAAATTACAGTCCATATCTTTTCCTCCAACTCCATCTCTCGAGCCCCCTCTCTTTCTCGGAGACATTCTCCTCCTCTCCCTCTCTCCGTCTTTGTGTCCCCCCCTCTCTCTCTTACCTTTCTCTCCCGCTCACTCTCTCCTCTATATTTCAAAAAAAATTAAATACTTTGACAATTAAAATATCACGTATAAATACTTTTTTTTAAATTTTGATGTCGTACAACAATTTAATTTTTTTGTATAACATATATTTAAAATACAAGATTTCAAAAGTGTGTTGTAAATTCACCTGGAGGGAAAATGCTAATTTTCCATCGAAATATTATCTAAAATTTTCCAAATTATTAATGTTCTAGCTACCTCCATCAAATATACATAGAGCACTTCATGTCTTCCAATTGAAACTGTTTATATTTTATTTCTTTAAAGGTAGCTTTAGGTTATGATTACTTCAAGATTTTAAAAATATTATATATTTTATTATGATAGATTTATAAAAAAAATAGGTTAAATAAAATCAACATATTGAGTGAGCTTGTATGACTCTTTTTGTGTTAATGACTCTTTTGTTGATTCTTATGACGTATATCAACCACATTAATTAATGTGGCTATGGTAGTATATATTATATTATAACAAATTTTATATTATATTATAGTTAATAATATTATATTAATCCAAAATTAATAAATTTAATATTAACATTAAAATATATTAATATTAATTTTTTGTATTAATAATAGATTTCATAATTTAATTTAATAAAAATAATTTAATTTAATAATTATATATTTTTTGATTTTCATATTAATTTAATAAGTTTTCTACATGACATGATAACAAAAATCATAATAAAATTTTAAATTTTAAAATGTGGTAAAAGATTAAATTTTAGATCATTCAAAAAAAAATTATAGAGGCTCGATCGAGCCTTTGCTAATGTTGAAAATGGCACCAAGAAAGGCTTCTAATTTAATTTTCCCTTGAATTAAATTAGAAGAAAATTATAAGTCCAAATCACATGACAACTTGTACGAGTTAACTAAGTTAGGACGACTTAGTTGGTTCAGTTAATTCGAGTTGAGGGTCAAAATAGAGGCATGTAGAGTGTCTCCTACTTTTTATGAGCCCTGGTTGAGTTTATTTTGAGTTGTAATTAATTAACTCAGTTTATCTGAGTTAAATTCAGCTTAACTAGTTCTAACTGATGGAGGAACTGGAGAGAGGTCAAAGTGTGAAAATTAGATTTAATTCAAATGTATTAATCATTCAGATAAATGATAATTCACTCATAAATAACTCATACATGTTAGTTCTAAGAAGAATTTCACTTGAGATTGGATTTCTAAACGGTGAGTCTTAGTATGAAATCTTAACACAAGTGTACGGAAAGCTATCACTTTAGCTGCACATGAAAAACAACCCTAACAACAAAGATAATTGTCTAACTTTTTAGATGTACAATAGATGGTCGAAACAAATGAAAAATAAACACAGATCTATGCAAATAAAGAAGCTAAACAACAAAATGAAATAAGAGTTTCTCCAAAATATCCAATGTACAAGACAAGAATTATAAATAATTTTTTGTATAATGTAACACTTGGGAAGAGAACTGATACAGTCCCCCTCAATGGGATGGGTTCTTGGTTGTCCTGAAACACTTCAGCTTCAAATTTTCTCTCTCAATGTTGTAGAATACCCAAGACATGTGAACTCAAAGGGATATCAATAAGAAAAAAGAAAATAAAAATAATCAAAGATAGACAATGATAAGAAGATCAAAGTCTGACCATGATAAAGAGATCAAAGGTAAGAAGTAAAATGGAAAACCCTCTTATTTATAAAAAAATGTTGAGCTATCATTGATAATGGTGCATAATAAAATATTATTAACCAAGATCTAGATCTAATTGCTTGGAATATTTTATTATATTTTTTTTGGAGGGAAAGAGAATTTAAATTGGTTAAATCTCTTTATTTAGAAATAATAAACAAGTAAAATATTTATTTATCATTTCGAGGATGGGATCAAGGAATAATTTAACAAATAATGATTTATTTCATTATTCTAAATGATTTAGTCAAATTTAAGAAGGAATATTAATTAAATAATGATTTAATTAATTATTCCTAGAGAATAACAAGATAAATCATGATTTATCTAATTATTTCTCATTAATTGGGTTAAACATGACCAGAAATATTATTAAACAGAGGTTTAATTAGTTATTCCTAAAGGAAAATCAAATAAATAAGGATTTATTTAATTATTCCTCATGGGGTTTTCTATTTGGGCCATAAATAACTTAATAAACTATGGTTTATTAAATTATTTCTTAGTGAAAGAAATTTTACTATGGTAAAATTGGTCTTACATGGTGTATTTCGATCCATCTAATTATACATGGTTAGATGACCAAAAATTGGTGTAACGGATTGGCCCCAATGTACGAGCATTAGGAGCTAATCATATGACCGAAGTACGTTGTAAGAACACAATCACTAGACACCAAAGGGGAGTCATAGAGAGAGAGACACATAGGTGAAGTGAAGAAAGAGAGGATAATAACCCTGAGGGGGTGAGACCGACAACCGTAAGTCTCCTTTAATGGTTGGGTGCCTGTACACAATGAGGCGAGGGAGGCATACCTATGCCTGTCGTGATGACAAAGTACAAAGAATAATGGTTTTCTCAGTAAAATGAGACTAAGTTGTAAAGTACATGATATGTTGGCGTAAACATGGGCCATACAGAAATATAATGGATGCCACATACATATTGCGCCTGGGACAATATCCAAGACTGAATACAATAATATCTAATTACATCTGATATAATAACAACCATAGAAGCCCTGATAAACATGAAAGGGCTCTAAAAATATAAATGGATCATCTAAGTGATACATGTATGATGTAGGCACTACAAGCGGCTTGGGCCGATCCCATAAAATATGTGGAGCTACATCTGAAGCTGTAGAAACGAATGAGGTCATCTGGGCATGTGGGGGCCTACCTGAAGGGCCACCCCCTCATGAGTTCTAAAACATCTCACACACACCCAGGAATCACTGGAACAATCTATTGGATCGTCGAACTATTGAGTATACCAATATCGATCACGCTAAAGTGGAGCGGATGAGAAACAATCAAGTCAAAGGGAAATGAGGAGTCCCTTTTCCTGATCCAAGGCACCGAATAATAATGGAAGCTGGAACCAAGATACATCGCCCTCTGGACCTATCTTATGGAATAAATGAGGAGGTCCACCATAGGTGAGGAAATGAGGATCCTCAACTAAGGCACGAAGGATCATAGTAGAGTGAATGATGGACTGAAACCAAGGATAATGATGAAATGGGGGATACTGAGTAGCAAACAGAAAAATTCCCTTGCGATAGCATAAAAATCATGGATGACATTGCAGCGATTCACTCGACTCTGGAGAGGATGGGGGACAGTGGGACTGGAGGCAAAAATCGGTTACATGAGAGAGGGACAAGGCATGAATGGATGGAATACTGTAACAGGAGGCAAAAGGTACTTGGGACAGACTCCATGAATACGATGATGATTCAACCCAGATGCTCTGATCAAGGGCGACTCGATGATGCTGCCACACAGAATAGGCCCGGTGGGGACCATAAAAGCATGATAAAAAGATGGTTACTCATGACATTGACACATGCATCGACAAATATGAAGGAAAAGTGGTGCCCCAAGTACAAGTGGCGCAGGTGCAGAAATTCAATTTTGAGAGGCGCCGAAGTGACCCTTCCTAGAAAAAAGGCTTCCCAATGAAGTATCAAATCACCAAAAACATAGGGGGGACCCGGACTTGGAACTTTCGCCCGGTCGAACATGGGGATGAGATTCTAAGTTACAAGTTGTTATATTTTATGGTGCATTTAAAGTTTTAGAATGATGTATATGGTACTGATTCATTACTTTTGGTATGCAGATATAGCACTAGTGAGACCGTCCAGGTATATGGGACCACCCGTAGTGCCAGGGGCTACAGAGTCTAGTGCAGCTAGAGGAGCTAATACAGCTGATTTAAAGGCACTATTGGAGGATGTCTGTCATAGATGCGAGCTGTTGATGACTGAGGTATCAAAGCATAACTAGAAATATATAGATGACCGCTACATTGAGGCATGTGTTGGTCTACCCTCGGAGTGGCGAGGGGTCATGTGGCATATGGCGATGGCTGGATAGGGTATGCAAGATCTGCGGGCTGCAGGAGCCGAGCCATTGGGTCAAGACCCTCCAGATAGTGATTAGATGTAGGGGCATCAGGTGCCCCCGATTTTCTATTTTTGTAACATTTTATGGGCATGTCGGATGTATTAGAGTAGAGGCCCTGCAAAAAATTTACGATTTTGTGGACACATATTATGGATATGCATCTTTTATATATGATGAGCATGTGGCTTGCCTTTTGTTTATTGTTATTTTCTTGTTTTAAATTCGTGTGATAAGTTCCAATCTAGAATATTGTTTGAAATTCTATCTACATAGTGATTTTGGGCTCTAGTTACATGACTGAATGTAATGGTTTCAAATTCACGCATTAAGAGCTTCACTCGTAAATATCTTATAAAAGGGACAGGGTTATGCACATGATAAACACCATTCAATTGTCTGACAAGAAGAAAGGAATCTAAATGAACATGAAGATGAAGGATGCGATGGTCAAGGGCATCGAATAACAAATATATCACTGCATCATATGCGGCCTGGTAATTGGTGCCAGATCCAATACATACGCCATTGGAAAGTACTAACCAATGTATAGGGGTGAAAATGGCCCAGGCTGTTGAGGCTAGATTCCGCGAGTAGAGACTTGCACCGTCAGCATAGCCGATTTATGGTGTGGATGAAGGATCCATCTGAAAGGTGTCACAAGACAACAAAGGAGAAGATGATGGACAATGCAAGAAGCCTGAATGCATGGTAGAAATAAAACATGCATGGGGGATGCTATGTGTAAAATTCCTATGCCCCTTACACTTGGTAAAGAGATGGTCGATATATGGTGAAGGAAAGTTTTCATGGGGACCAAATTTTTTGAGGTCACGAAAGTCCATACAGACATGAATGGTGCTTGTTTTATTGAAAACAGGGTAGGAACAACCATCCTAATTGAGCTTATCGATTACGGTTTGGAGAGCCTCTCGTCGAGAAATGTGTCTCAACTTTTGATGGATAGGGTAGACATCAGGTCGTATGTCAATGTGATGTTCAATAACAGAAGGATCATGTATGGGCCTCTCTAAATAGGACCTGGTGTAAACATTATGAAATCTTTTGAGTAGCTTGGTGTAAGCCTCAATTTCATCTGGGGCACAAGGTGCCCCCAAGGCAATGTTTTCTTCATCGAAAGCATCGGGTGCAGGAATGGGATTTCTAAACCAACCGACCTCATCTGAGATGAAGTCTTTAAACTCCACAGCATACTGGTCAAGGGACTGCTACAAGAGGGAGTACGCACGGTGGTGCATATCATCCCAAAGAAAGTCAGGGGTGGTCTGATCCAGGTAAATTCTTGAGACCCTTTTAGCCGAGACCTTTTACTTCAACTAATGTGTTATAATTGCATCAAAGCATTAATGAACATAAAAGAACATATCTACATTCTAGAAAGAAGAGGAACATAACAAGCATTAGCAACATAAGAGGTTGATAACAGAGTTCATCTAGGAGGGACTACATCTCCGGGCCTCGGTGTTAAGATGGTGTAAGCCGCTGCATTAAGTGCTGGAAAAAGTGATGATGTACATGGATGGTATTTTATTGTGTCATACAAGGAAAATTCCCTCACGCAAGATTGGTTGGACCTCTCCACAAGATGTTCCACTACAAGAACTCTCATTCACAAAAGGACTCCTATCAGTGTGACAATAACTCACACATAATGACTATGATTATGCCGCTAGCATGGCAATAAAGGGATCTCAATAAAACATACATGTAACCATGAGTATACTGCCTACATGGAAACAAAGGGATATCAAACATAAATAAAACAATCCATGATAGAAATTACATATCACATCAAGAACAAAACAAGATCCCACATCAAACATCAATAGGGATCTATACAGCACAATGCATCTCATACAAAATAATTACAAATAAGTACATGATCACACTACATATACCTCACATCCTGAAGCAATCTAAAGAAAAGTGTGATAAACTGTTGCGGTCTAGTTGTACCATAAATCTCGTGGCGTCAAGTATCCTGAAAATGACTGCTCACACATTGAATGTTGACACATGCAACTTTACTTTGAAAAGTGGTTGAAAAACATAATTCTTAGATGGAAAATATGACTGCACCTCTGAAATTGTGTCACCGAGAGGTGTAGGATCGACTGTCAATTTGTTGAATTCTGACAAAGTGAAAATCTGAGCCTTAGGGAATATTTTAGATTCCCTCTAGATTCATCAAATATGTTGCTCCACAGGTAATCTAGAAGTCTGCAACTCAAAACGATAATCTGATCTCACCATTGAGATCCTTGCAAAATTTCGAGAATAATGAGTATAAAGTTGACCTCATTCTGACACCAGTGAATTTCGGCCTCCAAGGAATCTAAAATATTCCCTCAAGATTCATGAAGATTATCCTACACAAGGAATATGCAAAACCGCTACTCCAATGGAAAATCTGGGCGCACCATCGGACTCCCTAAAAAATTTTGGTTAAAATGCATATAAAATTTAATACATTCTAAAAATTTTACCTCCTTGGGATCAAAAGATTCCCTTAGCATCAAACAGGAATCTGTCTCGAACTATGTGCATCTTTCCTCTAGTCTGCAGCTCCTCTGCCTTGAACTGCATGCCTGGGTCTATTGGGCGCACATGTGAAATGACGGGTTTTATAAAAATTTGTAGGTGGATTAACCAATGAACGTTGTTGCCATGTTGGTGAAAATTAGAAATTGGTTAGGGGAGGTTGGGGGATCAAATCTTGCCTCCCCAAATCTGCATGTAATAGTTTCAAACTTGGCGCATTTTGGTTTTTGTGATGTCATGTTGGGTGGGTGGGGTCTGCAACTCATGGCCTCGACCCAACCCACATTACAACGGTTCGATATATGGCATGGTGGTTATATTATATCATATATAACATATGATACGGTTGGCATTGGGAGCGGTTTTTAATGCATTACGTTACAACCATAATATGGTTATAACTTAAACCATATAACATATACGTTCAAATTTATTTGGTGGAACAACCATATCTCATATGGTTTTGTTTTATATATGATTTTGATAGTTTTAATATGTTTTATTTGTAATGATTTTTGTTTTTATATGATTTGATAATTATATTTTAATATGTTTTTGTTTTGTCTTTTTTTTGCAAGTTGAGGACCAATGGAGAAGCGTCATGTGTCAATAATTGAGGGGCTTCCATATGGGTCCCATGTGTTCATTGGAACACCATGTGGCACACTGTGGGCCCCACGTTCCCTGCCTTAACAAAACTTCAAACTTCTCTAACTACCTCATACAAGCTCAGATTGACACGTCGTTGACACCGTTGCGATCAAGGCGACGAGCTCTTCAATCTGAAGCTGAGTTTGTCACATTTTTGTCACTTTGAATTTCGAGCCTTTTTCCAAGCCACTAGTGTCTGAAGATCCACCTGGATCAATCCTCCCCATTGAGGAGATTTTGGTCCTCCAAAAGCATCATCTTCTTTCAATCATCAATTGCATGCAAATGTCTTTAAAGGCACATTCCCACATGAATCCTTCACCTGATGTACTTCGGAATCATAACTCAGTTCCAACACCTGCAACTGTAATGCAAATGTCTGAGAAGGCACATCCCAAGAAGACTCCTTCACCCCTGTCCTTCAGAATCAGAATGAAAAAACCCACAACTACCTAAAACTGTAACGAAAATATGATCAATTATGACCCAAACATTTCCATACTTGCCACGAGTTTACATGCTCGGTGGTCAAGTTTACATCAAATGGAAATCACACCCTAGCTATCATTACAAGGCCAAAAACATCATCATCTCATTTCGAAGTGATGGAAAACACTTCATCACTTTTACCTAAAAGAAATGAATCTCATGATTTATAAAAAAAGGCCAAAATATCATAGTTTCTGAACAAGCGATGGAAAAAAACATCATCACTTTTACAATTAAAATGCATCATATTATTTACAAACAAGGCCATGACACTCTAACACATCTAGAAAATCCATCTCTCACTTATCAAAGTGAATGGATCATCTCCCTATGGCGCGTTTTCTGTTCGAACATCTATTTCAATTAGTTCATGCACCAACGCTTCATCCTTAAGGTGCTACTCTGGATGCAGCCTCGAACACATAGCTCTTTGATGGCCACTTTGGTTGCATTGGCTACAAAATTTATTCTTCCTCTAGACTTGTTTAACCAATTTCTTTTTCTGCTATGGAGAAAGCTTCTTACGCCTCATCCTCCTTTGTGTTGCCATCCTTTTCCAACACTTAGAAGTAGCATGGTTATGTAAACCAAAAAAATGACATGCTTTTAAATGCCATGATTAGAAAAATTCTTATAATCAAAATGCACTCTGGAATAGTGAGACTTGTTATACCTTCCCTGGTGGTCTCTGGTGCGATCATGGTGATCACTGCCATGGGATTATGGTGAGGTGTTCCCATCAATCCTCTTCCCTGGTGAGTTCAACAATGTTTTTTTTCCTTTGATTTCCTTCGAACCTCCTCCTTCAGTGTATCCCAAACCGACATAGAGAGGTATCTGCACAACCTCCAATAGCTGAGTTATACCTTGGCCATGAATGCCAAGCCCTCCTCCTTTGTAACCCATCTTGGTGAGGAGTCTCATGTCGATTCTTATAATGGGGATCTCCACACTTCCAATGATATCAGGTGAAGATAAAACTAAAGAGAAATCAACACCGTTTACCTCAGTTGTCGATTTTGAAACATGTGAAGAGGGTTTCTTTGAGCCTTCATTACACTTCACTTCCTCCAAGGCCTTTGTTGCAGCTTGTAGCTGAAGCTGCAATCATTGCTTCTCATCCTTCTCTTCCTGTAGGAGTGTCTTCAATGCCTCATGATACGCTTGAAGACTTTCATTGTTGCGCTTCAATTCCTCTAATGCCTCTGTCATGGCTTGCAACTGAAGCTGAAATCGATGTTTGTCCTCCATCTCCTCTTGTAGAAGCGTTTTCAACTCAGCGTTGTCTACTACTTGTTTCTCATAAGCTTCGTAAAACATGTTCGCTTTCTCGGACACCTTGAGAATATTCTCGTACATGTCTCTGACATCCTCCATTTCTCAACTCAACGAACGTTCAATGGTTCACGCCTGCAATCCAATCAGCACGAAGACCGCTCTGATACCTCTTGATCCATGTAAATTCCTGATACCCTTTTAACCAAGACCTTTTACTTCAGCTGATGTGTTAGAATTGCATCAAAGCATTAATGAATATAAAAGAACGTATCTGCATGTTGGAAAGAAGAGGAACATAACAAGCATTAGCAACATAAGATATTGATAACGGATTTCATCCAGGAGGGATTACGTCTCCAGGCCTCGGTGTCAAGATGGTGTAGGTCACTGCATTAAGTGCTGGAAAAAGTGATGATGTACATGGATTGTATTTTCTTCTGTCCTACAAGGAAAATTCCCTCACGCAGGAGTGGCTGGACCTCTCCACAAGATGTTCCACTACAGGAACTCTCATTCACAAAAAGGACTCCTATCAGTATGACAATAACTCACACATAACAACTATGAGTATCCCGCCAGCATGGAAACAAAGGGATCTCAATCAAAAATACATGTGACAATGAGTATCCCGCCTACATGGCAATAAAGGGATCTCAAACATAAATAAAACAATCCATGATGGAAATTACATCTCACATCAAGAACAAAAAAAGATCCCACATCAAACATCAACAAGGATCTATACAACACAATGCATCTCATAGAAAAGAAGTATATAGAAGTACATGATCACATTACATATACCTCACATCCTGGAGCTATCTGAAGAAAAGGGTGATAAAATGTTGTGGTCTGGTTGTACCATCAATCTCATGGCATCGAGTATCCTAAAAATGACTGCTCACACATTGAATGATGACACCTGCAACTTCACTTTGAAAAGTGGCCAAAAAACATAAGGCTCAGATGGAAAATTTGACTGCACTGTTGAACTCATGTTGCCGAGAGGTGTAGGATTGACTGTCAATTTGCTGAATTCTGACAAAGTGAAAATCTGGGCCTTAGGGAATCTTTTAGATTCCCCTTAGATTCCTCAAAGATGTTTCTCCATATGGAATCTAAAATTCTACAACTCAAAACAAGAATCAGATCTCACCATTGAGATCCTTGCAAAATTTTGAGAAGAATGAGTATAAAGTTGACCTCATTCTGACACTGGCGAATTTTGGCCTCCAAGGAATCTGAAAGATTCCCTCAAGATTCCTGAATATTCTCCTCCAAAGGGAATCTGCAAAACTGCTACTCCAATGGAAAATCTAGGTGCACCATCGTGCTCCCTATGAAATTCTGGTTAAAATTCATATAAATTTTAATGCATTCTGAAAATTTTACCTCCTTAGGATCAAAAGATTCCCTTCATATCAAACAGGAATATGTCTCGAACTATGTGCACCTTTCCTCTAGTCTGCATCTCCTCTGCCTCGAGCTACGTTCTTGGGTCTGCAGGGCGCACTTGTGAAATGACGGGTTTTATAAAAATTTGTGGGTGGATTAACCAACAAACGTTGTTGGCGTGTTGGTAAAATATAGCAATTGGTTGCATTGGGCGCGGTTTTTAATGCAATACGTTACAACCATAACATCGTTATAACTTAAACCGTATACCATATACATTGAAATTTATTTGGTGGAATAACCATATCTCATATGGTTTTGTTTAATATATGATTTTGATAATTTTAATATGTTTTATTTTTAATGATTTTTGTTTTTATATGATTCGATAATCATATTTTAATATGTTTTTGTATTGTCTTTTTGTGCAGGTTGAGGACCAATGGAGAAGCGCCATGTGTCAGCAGCTGAGGGGCTGCCATGTGGGTCCCACGTGCTCATTGGGACGCCATGTGGCACACTGTGGGCCCCACGTTCTCTGCCTTAACAAAACTTCAAACTACTCTAACTCCCTCATACGAGCTTAGATTGATGCGTCGTTCACACCGTTGCGATCAGGGCGATGAGCTCTTCAATCTGAAGATGACTTTGTCACATTCCTGTAACTTTTAATTTCGAGCCTTTTTCCAAGCCATTGGTATCTGAAGATCCACCTGGATCATGGTCATTACTTCCATAATGTCCTCATCAGAGTGAAAGATGGGGAGACTGGAAAAAGAAAAACCACATGACGTGGCAGGGCTACTTGATGCATCAACATGAGAGTATGGTTCACATATGCATCGCTACAAAGGGTAGACGAAGAGCTAGTAGATGAAAAATCTACTGATGTTGAGCCCAAGGTGATCGCCGAAGGAGGTCCAATCAAAACATAAGGGAACTCCCTGGAGGGGTGTTCCACCAAGGATCTCATGGATGATGACAGATAGTGGATGGTGGCCGTAGATTCTATCATATTGACATCGGGGGGAGGTATGACAATGTCCTTCAGTTCTACCAAAGTAGAAGGAACAAGTAGAGGGGTACAAGATCCACTACAAGCGCCCTCTATTTCGCAAACAACTTCAAGGGTGTCACGAAAGTCGTCGAGATGGCGACAGAGGTGAGAATAATGGCCATAAATATCACACAAAGCACAAGGGTGATTCATGCACAACGATTTGAGTTTCTTAGCTGAATCTGGTAAGGTAACATGAACCTTCAGGATATCAGATTCAGGAAATGAATTTTTGACCATAGGTTTGTGACGAGGGATTTCACGATAGTTGTGGGTGGCATGCCCAGCAACATCACACAAAGTGCATGGAGGTGACTTATTTGGAGGCTTAGGAGGAGCAGGAGTTGTTTGGGCAACCTTGTCCTTAGGTTCCTTCTTTCTGGGTTTTCCCCCCTGACCATATGCTTTCGTAACAGGAGTAGATTCATGTTGAGATAGCAGAGGCACTGAAGCAAAGGTAGGGGTCATGGTGACTAGTTGGACTGGGTTCAAAGAGATATAAGGTTTGAGTTGACCAGGCGGAGTTTCAGCTCTAGGATCAATGTACCAGACTGGGATCCCCGGGGTCAAATTGGGAAGGCTCAACGTAACCATAACAGGTACTAAAAAGACTCCGAAGGGGGGAGAGAGAAACAGTATTTTACCGAAGGGGTAATGGCCTGGTAGAATGGCTCCCAACTGGATAAGGCTAGGGGGAACCATTCCTAGTTGAAAAGGAGTGGAAAGGACACTAGCAGTAGAGGAGGGTCCTGGAAAGGAAGGCCTTGTAGGTTCTGTCGAGTGACCACCAGCAGGTTCCGGAGGCTTATGCTGCTGGGTGGTTGAACTAGATCACTTATGGTTAGTTCGAGATGACTGCATCATGCAAACATTCAACGAGAAGGGATCTGCAACAAGAGGGGGGGACTAGGGAATGCACCAAGTAAGGTGGAATATTTATAGACTCCTGGTGAAACACTAGTAAGAGGTATGAATTTTTTTTTATCGGCCACTGAAGAGATGATAGACTCGGGAGAGAGATGAGACTTCGGTTCGTAATATGTCAACTGATCTATGGTGACTATATTTCCTTTGTGAGGAAAGCACATATTACAGTGAACTGCAGATACCACAACAGAAATCTCATAGGTATAGCTATGACCCAACAGGATGTTGTAATCGAAGGGGGCATCAATGAATTCAATACCAATGCAGATAATCCTACCTGAAAGAGTAACAGGACAATTTCAGAACATGCCAAGGGGCTGAGAAGAGTGACCATCCCAAGCACACAAAGTGATAGTGGATGGGACTAACTCAGGTGATCTGATTTTCTTCCAAACAAAGGCGTACATCACGCAGGTATATGCCCCCTCGTCAATGATATAGCACAAAACATGGGCATTTTGAATCTTGATAGGTATTTGGAAGGCGACAGATGAAGGTAAGGGGGATTTTCTGAATTGTCAATATCAAAGACGAAAAAACGATCATCTGAAGGATCCATAATGCCTAGAGCAGATAATAAAACTTTACGTTGTGAATGGCATGACTAGAAGACTTCCAACGTTGACATAGCAACATGAGATTATGCTAAGTCATCTATTATGTTGTAGTTATGGGAGGCTTTGGCGGAAGCAACAGTTTTATGTAATGGCCCTTTGGGGATCTTGGGGAGGACTTCTGCACGTGGCTGAGGGATCTGTAAAGGGGCATCAGGTGTTTAACTGGACTCTGTCGAAACTTTGGTTTGAGACTCGGTTCCAGAGGAAGCAGGTGGCTTGCCATATTGGAGTGACTGATTTTGAAGGTTGACATCATCTTTATTAACCACTTCAGAATTCATCATGAGAATCTGGTTTAGAGGTACCAGACTAAGAGGTTCGATGGGTGGCATAACCTTGAGGGGGTTGGATAGCCACATATCCTTGTTGAGGTAAGGGATCAGTAAAAACAACTGGTTGAATAGGCACAGTATTTGGAGGAGCCGAAACCAAGGCTTTTTATCCTCGAGATGCTGTTTGTGCTTCCCACAACTAACGCATTTGGAGTAAAAGGGTAAAATCGTGAGTATAATGGACATGCACACCACAGCAAGAATAAGGCTTATTCGTACGAAGAGGCCTATCCTACTTGGGCTAATTTCCCTGTTGTTGATGGTTAGTGTTTGGCTGGTTAGGTTGGCACCCTTGATTACCTTATGTGGGTTGATTTTGGTTGCCCTTCCCCTTTTTCTTAGAGTTTCAAGGATCAATCACGCTCTGATGTGCATACGCCTGACTCAGAGGGGGAGGTGGTTGCTGCAGCAGAGGTTGAGAAGGCATAGGAGGTCGGGGTGCTAGTGCCATAGGGGTTGGAGCACCAGGTTGTTGATACCGGTAGGAAGGAGGTTAAGCAACATTGGGGTAAATAGGTTGAGCGATCGTATGCCCTTGCATCGCTAAGCAACATTGGGGTAAATAGGTTGAGCGATCGTATACCCTGGCATCAAATGATGCAATGGGGCAAATGTGCTTTGTCCTGGATACATGTTGCTGGGAGGGGGATAAGTGCTAGAGGAGCTGGCCCCTCCCTATGGGAAACCATAACCCATGGGAGGATGAGTATACGAATGTGAAAGATCTCCAACGATACCATCGGCAGCGTGAGATACCCTCGGTGCGTTGGAACCACCAGGTCTAGGAAGATCTGGTAAGACGATATAAACATAACCAGACTAAGCATAGATGAGGTCATATTTCAAGGCAACTTGGAGAGCTTCTTCTTCTTTTTCAGGAAAGTGAGATGCAACATCTTTACCGATAGAGGGAAAAGGCATCTTGAGAAACCAATCCATATAAACATGGTCGTCGAATGTTGGATCTTGACATAATCTCCTCCTTCTATGCCATTCTTGGACATGGTCGGAAAGGCGGGCGGCAGAAATTTGACGGAATGCGGTCAACAACTCAATACCGGTGTCAAATTAGATAGGTAACTAGAAGTAGGATAGGAATGCTTTCGCAAGAGTCACAAAAGTGGAATGAGAGGTAGAGGCCTGGTCAATATACCACTTTGCGGTGTTGCCCGTGAGCGTACGCTGGAATAACTGAAGACAGTTAGAGTCATCAGTGATAGAATTGGACAAACACCACATGTGGAAGGAGTGGACGTGATTAGTAGGGTCCTCTCCAACGTTTCCTTTGAACTTAGGGATGTCAGAAGAAAGCTTAGTTGGCATAACATACAAACTTGGATCATGGTGTATAGGGTTGTTGATTAACTGGCTGAAATCAGAGAGGCTTCAACATGCCATAAAAAGTAGCAAGGGAGTAGCGGGGATGGTTCCGGTATTGGTTCCACTACTAATAGCTCCAGAGTTAGGACCGAGGCTACCACCAGTTTTAGGACTAGTACCTACATTACCACCTGACATGGTGGGAGAATGAGGTAGAGGGGAACTGGGTTCAGAATCAGAATGAGGGCCCGATGGACCAGAATCAGAGTCGGTATAGGGACTCGAAAAAGGACTAACTCGGTGGTGACAAGGTGGATTAAGTCTTCCTAAAAAAAATTGAGGATGAAGGCCTACGATTCTCCAGGATAAACGCCTTGGGGGCGCAATGATCGCAAGACACAGATACCCAAATAATATGGAAAAGAAATAAACAAAGGCGCAGAGGGGCAGATAAATTAATTACGATGTTTAAGTCTTGGCTTGGCGGTGTAAACCAAGCCCTCTTCGATTTAGGTGTGTGTGTGTGTGTGATATATCTATAAATTTTAATTAAGCCCAGACGGTTGTGTATAAAGAAAAAGGAAAAAAAAATTTATAACTGTAATAAAACTAAAAGCGATAGTGAAATTAACAGCTAAAGATGCATAAATTATACCCAAAAATAAGGGCTCCCAAGAAATTGTTCGAAGAGGCGGGAAAAATTGACTCGAAACACACAAAAAGGCCAAAAGATCTAAGGTCTAAGGGAAAGGGATCTAATGACTCAGATCTGTCGAAAAGAGGTGCAGAAAACAGCAAGCAACCAGAGGGAAAATTGCTTCAAAATGGGGGGCGACAGGTTAAAACCCTAAGAGAAATAAGAGGGACCCTAAGGGAGAGGTCAAGCAAGAGTCAAGAGGGATTTTTGGGTGAGATAATAACTGATCTAAATCGATCTGAAAGAAAGAGGGATCAGACCCTGAAAAATGATTGAAAGTTCTGCAAAATCTCAAACTTCCTACTAAGCTAAACCCTTCCTAAAAAGGTGGAAGCATACCGAAAACCTAAGAGGCGTGTTCCCACTTCAAAAAGAAAAACTAAGCATATCTAGGCATAAGACAAGTGGAGATAGAGGTCAATCAACCCTGAACAGCACTTGCGGCGAACCCTGAAAATTTCAGCAAAAAACTGCAGCTCGCAGGCACCGACCTGCTGACTGGTGAACTCGCAATTTTTGGCTCAACGGATTTTATATGAGCCCTAAACTCGTAGGTTCAGGGCTGAAAAGTGCGAGCTTCACTTCTGGGAGTCTCAGCGACAGGTTGCAGAAATTTTTTTCCATCTGTGTCGCGGTTGATACCTGTTACCTGTGGAAAACACCCAAAAACATGCGAAAGTTAGATTTTTTATTGTTTTATGAAATAAAAGGTAAAAAATAACATGAAGAAGCTAAAAAAGAAAGCTAAATAAAAAACCCTAGGTACTGAAGCAAATGGCCACGTAGGAAAATCTGAGTAAAACCTTATGGAGTCGCTAATTGTTAGTATGAAAACTTAACGCAAGTGTACGAAAAGAGATCACTTTAGTTGCACATGACAAACAACCCTAACAACAAATATGTTTTTCAAACTTATTAGATCTGCAATAGACGGTCAAAAAAATGCAAAATAAACCCAAATATATGCAAATAAAGCAGTTAAACATCAAAATGATATAATAGTTTCTCCAAAATATCCAATGGACAAGACAAGAATTATAAATATTTTTTTGTATTATGTAACACCTAGGAAGAGAACTGATACAGTCCCCCTCAATGGATGGGTTCTTGGATGTCCTCAAACGATTCAGCTTCAGAGTTTCTCTCTCAATGGTGTAGAATACCCAAGACGTGTAGAACTCAAAGAAAGCTCAATAAGAAAAAAGAAAATAAAAATAATTAAAGATAGACAATGATAAGAGGATCAAAGTTTGACCAAGATAAAAGGATCAAAGGTCAATAATGAATGGGAAACCCTCCTATTTATAACAAAATATTGAGCTATCCTTGATAATGGTGTGTAGTAAAATATTATTAACCAAGATCTAGATCTAATTGCTTGGAATATTCTATTATATTTTGTTGGATGGAAAAGGAATTTAAATTGGTTAAATCCCTTTATTTAGAAACAATAAACAAATAAAATATTTATTTATCATTTCAAGGATGGGATCAAGGAATAAACTAACAAATAATGATTTATTTTATTATTCCTAAATGATTTAGTCAAATTTAACAAGGAATATTAATTAAATAATTATTTAATTAATTATTCCTAGAGAATAATAAGATAAATAATTATTTATCTAATTATTTATCATTAATTGGGTTAAATATGAACAAGAATATTATTAAACAGAGGTTTAATTAATTATTCCTAGAGGAAAATCAAATAAATAATGATTTATTTAATTATTCCTCATGGGGTTTTCTATTTGGACCAGAAATAACCTAATAAACTATGTTTTATTAAATTATTTCTTAGTGAAAGAAATTTTATTATGGTAAAATTAGTCTTACATGGTTTATTTCGATCCATCTAATTATACATGGTTAGATGACCAAAAATAGGTGTAACGGTGTACTGTCAGTTGTATAATTATGTACAAGTGATGCATTCAGTCAGAGGAAGGCCCCTAATGGATTGGGAATTTCCCTAATTAATAGGGTCTAATTACCCAAGGAAACTGCGCAAGGAAATATGGACTTGGGAAAGCCATAAATTAGTTAAGTATTGAACCAGGCTTGTCTGCTAATCATTAAGACAGATAGAGATAGTGTAGAGGTTTCTTAGCTTGGAGAAAAACATTGTAATATTTTCATATTCTTTGGATTATGAAATATACAGATAGCAAGGTTTTTAGTTGAGGCTTTCCCTAGATAAATATTTGTGTTTTTCAATTGAAATTATTTCTCTTTCATGTATTGTGATTTTAAGATCTAAATTGGTTTCCACAATTGGTAGAGTAGATTCAAGAATATTTTTTTAGCATATTACAATTATCAGTTGAAACTACATGGATTTTCTACATGGTATCAGAGCAAGAATCACTCTAGAAGAGAATAATACGATTTTTTTATATGCAAGTGAATCGAAATTGCAGATCTACTCTTCAAGACCAACAACAGGATCAAGATATATTTCTCTGGATTGAGACTCGAATATTCCCTTAAGGGTAGTTTGAATTACATAGCTTAGAGAGACAAGATGGAGGCAATGTTGGAAGACAACAGGTTGAAGCAATTCATACACAGTGATATTCCTAAGCCTACATCAACATATGCTCAAGATTTAACGACATGGAAGAAGAAGATAGCAAAGGCAAGAAAGATTATGTTAGAAGGATTTAAAGATCATATTGTCTCAAACCTCTATGGAAAGGAAACTCCACATGCTATGTGGAAGACCTTAACATATTTGTTTCATAACAAAAACCACTACAAGAAATTAACGTTGAAGGACAAGCTCAAAATATCAAGATGGAGAAGGGAGAAACAATACCAAAATACTTGACCAAGTTCACTCAGTGTCAGGATGATCTTGGATGTGTTGCTGTTATAGTTGTCAAATATGATCTGGTGAGCCTAGCACTTCTAGGCCTTCCCAAGAGTTGGAAAAACTACCAGGATTTGGTGAATGGGAGGGATAAGCTACCAAAGTGGGAGAAATTGTAATATGACTTGGTACAATAAGAGATTCGATAAAACACCAAAGATGGATCCCCATCAAAGCATGATAATGAGGAGAATTGTGCCTTGGCTGGAAAGGAAAATAAATGGAAAGGGAATTCTTCCCATTCCAAATCATATTCTGGTCAGGTGGCCAAGAAGAAAGACTTGTTGAAGATTAAATGTTTTCACTGTCATGAGCTGAGACACTATGCCACGAAGTGTCCGCACAAGAAGGTTGGCAAGAAGACCTCAGGAGGAGTGGCAGGTGAAGCTCTTGCTTCACAATTCGAGTTGAATTCCACTCTCATCGCATGCATGTGTCATTGGTGATGGATTTTGTGTGATACTTGGTTAGTGGAGCCTCATTCCATATGATTGGCAACAAAGAGTTCTTCAGCAATTTGGAGGAGAAGGATCCCCAGATGCACATTGAGATGGGAGATGATGGGAGGTATAGTGCAACTTGAATCAGTATTGTTACCTTTCAGAAGGAGTCTAGTTCTCCTCTCACATTGAAATATGTCATGTATGTTCTTGGTTTGAAGAAGAACTTAGCTTCAGTTTCTATGTTGGAAGATCGTGGCTATGATGTGCTATTTAACAAAGGAAAGGCACTCCTTCATCACACAGCCATGAGAAAAGTGAAGAATATCGGGGTTCAAGTAAAGAACCTATACAAATTGGATGTAGAATATTGTGCTACCTTGAGCATGAAAGAAGAGAAGGTGGAGAACTGATACATTGGTGATTTATGGCATAGAATATTGGACCATATTCACCACGGAGCTTTGAATATCATGCAACAAATTTCTACAGGACTTCCCAAGCGTGCACTTAAAAGTTAAGAAGCGCAATACATGCAAAGGGTGTACATTGGGGAAGTACAAAAAATCCACCTTTCATGATAAGGATAGTTGGGCAAAATAAATCCTTGAAAGAGTTCACTCATATGTGTGTGGACCGTTCTCGACAGCCTCCACGGCCAAGCATAGGTATTATGTGATTTTTGTAGATAATTTTCCATGCAAGTGTTATATATTCTTCATGCAAAAGAAATATCAGGTGTTCTCAAAATGTTGTGAGTTGAAAGAACTTGTCGATAAAGACACAGGAAAGAAGGTGAAGGCTCTCAAGAGTGAAAATGGTGGATAATATGTGTCTAATGAATTCAATAACTTCTGTGCATCAAAAGGCCTTCGACGGGAAACGATAACACCTCATAACCCACAACAAAATGGGATTCCATAAAGGAAGAACATAACCATTATGGGAGTTGCATGAGTGATGTTACTTTATCAGGGCCTACCATTGCATTTGTGGGAAGAAGCATGCAACATAGTTGTGCATGTGAAAAACAGAAGTCCTCATTGAATCCTTGAGATGAGTACTCCAGAAGAAGCCTTTTCCATTAAGATGCCAAATGTGGCACACTAGAATTTTTGGTTCATCAGTTTATTGTCATGTTACCAAAGGTGCATGGAAAAATTTAGAACCAATAGCTAAGTTGGGCATATTTGTGGGGTACACTGATACACCTCGCAACTATTAGGTGTACCTGCTATCTCACAGGATGACAGTGGTTCGTAGAGATGTGAAATTCGATGAAAGAAATACCATGCAAAATTCCCTTGAGATGGATCTTCAGATGAATGCAATGGAGGAGCTCTTAGCTCCAAAAGAATAATCTCAAGATGTGGAGTAGCCACAAGCAAGGGAACAAAGAGTGGAAGCACCCAGTCAAGCAAAGACATCCATAGATGGAAGGAAGTGCACCAAAGAGTTTGACAAGTTGATGCATGATTATAGAGAGAATGTGGGAGCACCAACATCACAATGTAGGCAGAGAAGGTTCCCAAATAGATACACTGGATACATGGCTCTTATGATCGAGAGTGTAGAGAATGATCCAACCCCATTCGTGGAAGAAGTGAAAGAATGCCATGGTTGAGGAGTATGCCTCCATTATCAGAAACAGTGCATGTGAAGTTGTCCCAAGACCAGAGGACAAGTTAGTGGTAGGATATATTATCACTCTGCCAGATTCCAAAGGTTGAGGATGGAGTCCCAACATAAGTAACCACAAACCAAGATTTTGAATTGATAGTTAGCCCTATCAAGTCAGAGAGGGATCTCTCCAAAAGGGTCATAGCCAAGAGGGCTGGAGAAATTAGGGTTCTTAGGCTATATATTGAGTGCAGGGGGTTGTTTGAATTTGATTTGGTTGGAGAATCATTGGATGAAGGAATTAGGTCAAGGAAAGCTAGGTTAGGGAAAATGAGTTAGGGTTGTAGGGATCAATGGGGCAAGGTAGGTATAATGCTTATCACTTGAAGAGGATTGTTATGGAATGGTTTTGAAGATGAAAGAAAGCTAAGAAAATCATAGGAGATGTATTTTTCTCAAACAGAAGAAGATGAACAAAATATGATCAGTTACCCAAAATAGATCATGTGCAAACATGTATTCTGATTATCTAACTTGTAAAAGATCATAACATAGAAATGAAGTGAGCATGAATAAAATACTTTCAAAAATATGATACTGAAGAAGAAACAATGATAGACATTCAATACCACAAGTATTCCATAAAACTAGCTGCAACTCCTCTTTATTAGCTTGGCCAAACTAAGTACAAAGTTTCCTTATAAACTACCAAACATTAAATTGATTCCAACATTTCACTAATGTGAAGAAAAGAGATAAATAGACATCAAAACAAGCTTCACTCACCCTCAAGGGTCGAATCCATGAGGTGAGGATGAGATCCACAAAATACTGAACTGCAAACTGAAGTGTAGGGTGGTCCAAGTGACTCACTCCTCATTACATTCAACGGATTCATCATGACTCATTAATGACTTTAACCCAATGAATCTACCCTAGGTAAGTAATCCTTGACATAATTACATTTTACCATGATGAATTACTTGAGTAGAAATATTATTTATTGAATAAAAGTCAAAACTTGAGAGAATTTCTGAAAAAAAATCAGCAAATTTGACATTTGCGCCATCCACTGGGCATTTGCGCCATCTATCTTCAAGGCCAGTTTTGGAGGCATTCACGGTGTCCAAATGAAGCCCATGATAGCTTGTTGGAAATCCTTGCCTGTCCGCTTTCCAAAAATGCCTCAAGTTCATAAAATTGAGGTAATTCCCCCCCTCAAAAATGAAATCTCCCAATATGAGTATTTTCGCAACGCCAAGGTCAAAAAAGGACAGAAAGGTCATTTTTTGGTGGTTTTTTGGACTTTTCACCCATCAAAAATGTAAACCAAGGCTAGAAACATGGTTTTCTGAGATGTATGAGTCATTATGAATCCAATGGTGCCTTCCATCTCCTCAAAAAGTGTGCCAATTATTTGCATAGAGCATAGGTCATTGCACAAATGCCCAATTTTCTGCTAATTAAATGCCTCAAAAAACACAGAGTTTTCCAGATTTTGAAAAAAAGTTCAAAGATGCCTCAAAACTATTGGAAAGTTTGAGGATGGTGTGTCTAAGCTTCTAGGGAAGCCTCAGCAAGGATGTCCAACTTTTTCTCCTCTTCCTTGGTCAACTCTTCAATTTTGGCATTGGCTCTTTTGAGCTTGGCCAATGAAAATTTCTCTTTTTGGGCATGGAGTTTGTGTAGAAATTTGTTGAATAATGATTAATTATCCACCGAGACTATCCTGATCACATACAATTCGAATTTATATGCAACACATAATCTCTTCCACTCAGATCATCACACATGCGGAAATAAAACAAGCGATAGCACATCAAATCATCATACACATTAACACAGTATGTATGGAGAAAGCTTATAGCTGAAAACCCCGCAGCTATTGTGTATATTATAATGGAGAAATCATGTAACAAAATCAGTATAATACTCCTCACAAGTACTCAGTACTATCTCATGAAGTTACACACAAACTAGCTTGGTTTTGAACAGGTTACTGGTTCAAAACTCACCACTAATTGCCTTGCCTCTATTGCGCAATCATGTCCTATCTAAATAGAGATCCAAGGTTTGAATCTCCTTGGCTTGACAGCGCAATCATCATGGGAAATTCCTCCAAGTGTGGTGCAAATCTCATGCACAACTGATGTCGCCACTGATAGCTAACTTCACCCTTTCATCTACCTCTTTCACTGGTCTCCACTGAACTGATCATGCACTGTAGTGAACTGATGTGTTCTTGAGTTGAATAATGAGTTACTAATTAATGAATTAAATAATGTTTAATTCACTCCACTCATAACTAATTGATTATCTAGTTAAACTAATCTCAACTAGTTCAACTAAAATAAACAGAACACAACTCCACTAGCTGTCTCATTAACTCCACCAAACTTCTGCCACTGAAGTCCTAACTGAAGTCAACCATGCATGATGCCATCAAACCCTTGGGAATAGCGTAATTCCTCTTTCAGATGCATGAGCCACTTCTGTAGCTCGAACTGAAGTGCTCCAAGAGAGTAAACTGCTGTTTAGAGTCCAAATATTATTAAGGGTAAATAATATTTGACTTCCTTATTTTTAGGAGAGGCAGTCTAAAAATAGCCTTCGACCTCTTCGACCTAAAAAATAGAGTCTCATATATTTTTACCAACATGACCAATGCTCCAAGAATCTCAAACTGGAATCCCCGAACCATGCTCCATGTGTCTAAAAATAGACATAGTCTAAAAATAGACTTTGCGCTAGAATTTGCCTGCGAGCCCACTTAGTGAAGGCGACTTCATTTCACTAAGCTCCATCATCTTGCTGCATTTTCAACACTCCCTCTCAGCAAGATATGGATTATCTGCAACCCCTATCCTGCCTTTGTGGAATTCGAACTTGCTCTTGGTGAGCGCCTTCGTCAGGATGTCGGCATCCTGATCCTCCGTGGGAACATATGAAAGCATCATGATTCTCCGCTGAACACAATCTCTGATATGATGATACTGATGCCTGAAGCACTACCGCCTCAACTCATCCTCCTGTCTGTACCATGATCCATATCCCGATGTGCCTCTAAGATAATGCAATACATGCTTTCCTACCTTCCAAAAGAGCTTGGTAGGTGTTACACAGTAATTTTTCACCGTCCCTTCCATTCCCCGTCCCGCACAATGGAGGACCCATTTTGTGACCTGTGAACATTGTCATGCCTTGAAACCATCATCAAAGCATTCCTCTAAGCATGAGCTTTAATTGCCCTTAAGACATCTCCTTGCAAAAATCATGAAAAACATCTCTTTTTGCATTGGCGCGGGCAGACAGTTCAGCACTCGCGCCACTGGGGGAAATCCTGCAAAGAGGTCGCGCCACCTGGCGCTCTATCCCAGAGCATTGGTCGCACCACCCAATTTAAGGAGTGTTTTTTAAATAAAGATGGCAGAAGTTGTGTTTCAACAAACTCAGAAACCATTGCCTATCTTGAGTTGGGAGGTTTGGCTGCGAGAGTTCTATGGAAGGGAAGTAGTTTTGTCACCTCCCATGGAACCTTCCTTGTTGATAGGGCCAATCCCACAATAATAGGGATCCCAACTCCCTCCTTCCCCATCTATAAAAGCCTACTCAATCCCATGGCAAGCTAGTCTTGAAGTGCCTAAGCTTTGAATCTCCATATTCCCAAGAGCCTTTGTGTTGTAAAGAGCCCTCTTTTTCCCTTAAGGCCGACTCAAGTAAGGAGACCATCGTCGAGAGACTCTGGAGAGGTTTTCCCTTTCCTTGGCGAGCTTTGCGAGACGTGAATGACTAGAGACCCATCCGAAGGAGACCACGACGTCAGAACTTGGTTGTAATCTCTCTTCATTTGTTATTTAATAGATGATTACGATTATGGTTCCACTCTGTTTTCCATCATGTTAATATGAGTAACATCCTTTCTGACTGATGTTTAGTTACGTGTGCCGGATTTTATGCTTGTATCTGTTCGTTTCTTCCATGTGCAGGTGTTCATCCACGGAGATCGTGGAGGGATTGTGATCTGCCGAGGCTGAGGAACGGGGACGCTTCTTCTTCAGATCATAGCGTTGGAATCCAGGTAGGCTTCTATTCCTAGTCTTTTCATTCGTAACTAGGAGCTTGCGTCATAACATTGTTTGATTGTTGCTAGACCCCTGCTGGGATAGTAGGGATCGCCTCTGTCCGCAGAGGGGATTTACCTCCTCAACAATTTGGCGACTCCACTGGGGATCGTCCAGATTTCACTGTCTCGTTTGTGTTGTCTCGCTTTGATTGTTTTATGTTTTTCCTTGCTTGATCATCCTTCTGGGTTGGGTTCTTTTTGCTGTCTTGACTTCTTGTGTTGCTTAGTTTACATTGATTTGTCTCTGGAGTAGCTTTTTTTAATTTTGGCTGAGAAACTCGACTGGCGTGGTTTTTAACCCGACAGTCGCGCCAATTGGCGCATGTTGCTTTTGTTTAGCCCGCGCCAATTGCTTTATGGCGCCGTTTCATCCTTACAGTCGCGCCACTCCTGTAAGGTTTTTGAGTTTCCTCATTTTTGAGCTCTCTGGGTTTGGTCAGTGTTTTTCTTCTTGATTTTCCGACTGCCTGAGTGTGTTGGAGTCCTATTTGACTGGGAATTCACCTCTGTCCTTTGGTTGTTTTCTTTTATCTATCGATTTCACGTTTTGAGCCCTAGGGAATCTAGTGGCTTAGTGTATCGAGCCCTCCTTGGGAGTTTTGGTGTTTTGATTGTCCTGTCAACTGTCTGAGTGATTCTCCACATCCTCCAAGTAGTTGTTCATTTTTTTGTTGTGATTTTTGGGTGATTGTTTATTCCTTCATTCGAAATTCGTTTAGTCTTGCCTTGGACCTAGATCACACGGCCCATTGGAAGCTTTTGAGTCTTTTCCTTGTTTTGAGAGACTTTGGTCGACTTGGGATCTGATTGCTTGTGTTGTTGAGTGAAATTTGTTTGTTTTGCTTTCTCGAATATCGTTTCTCAAGTTGTTCCGTTTGTTTTCAAGTTTGTTTAGTGCATATTAGCTATTAAACGTTGAAAATTTAAAAAAAAAATCTCTTTTTCTTTTGTTAATTAGTGCAAATTGTGATCTTTTCAATTTTGCTAGTGATTAGTGATTTGAATGAAAAGTTTTCAATTTCATTAGTTGCATTAGAGGTCTCATTGTTTGTCTTCCGTTCATTTCGTTTGTGTAAAAGCTCTCAACTCTTCTCTAATTAGTTTTCATCGAATGAAATGTTGGACTGTGGCATGTAGCTTTGCATTTAGGAGTCTTTTAAGACACTACATATGATAGGGCCTGAAAATTGAAACTTAATTGAAGATCAACTGTAAAATTTATTCAATTAACCTAAGGTAGCATTGGAACTTAACGAAACATATTTAGAAGGTCTAGGCTAGAGACGTGTTCCGGCGTCGTTAAACCTAGCAGCTGTCGTTCGCCTGTTGGCTTTAGACAGCGCTAGTACGGACTTGCGCTCCCCGTACCGTTGCGTATATAAAGGGAGACCCCTATAGGTTTTCAATCCTTTATCCACAGGAAGCCGAGTCTGCCGCCCTATACCCGTGATACACCGAACACAGCATTCGGGGAGACTACCTGCACGTACGGAAAGTCCTTGGTCGATTTCCGTTTCATTATTGAAACCAAGGTGTATATTGCAGTTCACGGATATTTGGTACACCCTTTGTGCCTAGTTTTTCCTGAGCAGTCATTTGGTCTTTTCTGACTCCCTAAACTTGAAAATACCGTCAAGCGCTTGTCCTTTCACGCTTGTGTCAAATCTGAAAGAGATAGAGTCACCTTTTTATCATTTCTCGACTCTTAAAATATGAAACGGTAGAATTTCTTACTTTCCAATGTGGTAAAATTAATCGCCCACGATTACACACCCGTTTAGACATTTCTTGTTGACCGTTTGATCGTGTGCCTTGACTCTTTTTCAGCCCGTGTGTGGTTTTGAGTTTGGATGGCAACTTTTACAGAGTTTACCAACTAAGGAATCCCCCCAGAAGGGAATCCTGGTCATTTTCCTCCTTTTGGGAATGTTGGTGCTTCGTACATGGCAACGTTGTCCCTTCCTGGGCTAACTGTTGGGTTGCCTGTTTGGTTATTCTCAACCTCTGTAGTCCCGAATGTCTCAGCTACTGTTCAATCAGTTCCTCCGCCTGAACAACATCATGGTGATTCCAAGGCAGACCTCTCCCCTTCTTCGCCTGTTTCTGTGTCTTCCTCTTCTACTTCGCTCGGTGAAAGTCTGGATTCGAGTAACCAGGTGGTTAAGAAGAAGAATAATAAGACAAAGAAGAAGAAGTCTGATAAGCGAGAGGCTAGAAGTGCAACTACTGTTTCTGAAACACCTCCTCTTGATAGTCCTTCCAACCCTCCTCGGAAAGTCAAGTTCCCTTGCATGTTGTGCATGGGAGACCATCTGCTTCGAGACTGCCCTGGCATCCCCAAGGTGCTCGAAGCATGGTCTGACGGCCGTCCGTCGTTGCCTTTGACTTCCGGGAGTCAGGTTGGGGGCACGTCTTCAACTGGTACTGATAAGGCTCCTAAGAAGCAGGGTAAGATCACCAATCCCTGTAAGTTGTGTGAAGGGCACCATGCCATTCACCTTTGTCCTTATATGGATGAAGCCAAGCGAGTTTTGGACAACCCAACCGGTTCCACACCACACCTTACACCTGGTTATAATCGGTTGTCTTTGAGTCCTCCGCCAGTTGATCCTATGATTGGTCAAGAGTCATCTTTGGTCCTTCCCGCTCCCTCAGAAATTCGAATTCACGAATCCGTCCCTGACCAACCATTGGTCGTAGGATCGGTTGAACTGGCCCCATCCGCGGTGCACCAGGTCTTTTCTGTCGAGAGTGGATCTCACACCCCCCATGTCCTTCTGATTTCTTCAGATTCTTCAGACTTGGAGAAAGATTCTCCTGTCCCTGTGCTTCAAGAAGCTGCTCCTCCGCCTCCCATGATGGAGGCTCCGGAGGATATCCCTCCCGCCTTCGAGATGGAGGTTATGGAGGATGATCCTTCTTCCGTAACATCAGGGGAAGACCTTCGCATTTCGATGGTAGCCCCTCCGAGTAGTCTGGTAGCCTCCTTTGATTGGAGTCGATTTGTAGGATTCCGCCTTCCGTCGTACGTGCCTTTCGAGATCACAGTACAGGCTCTTGGTCTGGTCGCACCCAGCACCATTATAGACGAAGGTGCGTCTGTTAGTATTCTATCCTCGACTACCTGGCAAGCTTTTGGTTCGCCACCGCTTGCGCCTGTTACGCAGAATCTGTTGAATTTTAACAGAAGGACGAGTCAACCGTTGGGGATCCTTCCAAGGTTACCTGTTACTTTGGGAGGTAAAACCGTCCATATGGACGTGATGGTTGTTCCAGGCCCCTTGGATTTCAATCTGCTTTTGGGGCGCGATTACACCTATGCCATTGGAGCACTTGTCTCCTCCCTCTTTCGCGTGATGTGCTTTCCACATGAGGGACAGATCGTGACCATTGATCAGCTTTCGTTCTTTGGTCCTAATGTGGCATCTGGCCCGCCATCACCCCCTCCTGGTTTTTATCCACCCGTTGTATCTGCCCCACCACAGGTCAACTATGTGGCCACCTACCCTGTGCCTATGCTCAGTAATGATGCCATCGTGCATCAGGTGCTGGGGGCATTGGGTCCTGACTTCCAGGATGTTTTCCTTCCATCGGGAGCGGAACTCTTGGAAGCACCGCCTTCTTGTTCATTTTGATGTAAGTCGGTTAGAGCACGGTTTCCTCCCTGGGTCAAGCTCTTTAAAAAATGAAACTAGGTTCTCGGAGCATAGTTCCTCCACTTGTGTCGAGCTCCTAAAACAATGAAACAAGTTGTTTGAGGATAGTTCTTTTAAGTGTGTCAACCTCGTTAAAATAATGAAACACAAGCATGTTCAATTCGACTTTTTGTTTTGAACCTTCACTCCATTTTCAATGGACTGAAGCTTGGGGGGCATGCACCTCGAATTGAGACACCATGCTGGGGGGCATGCCCGTCTTCCTTATTTCAAGCATAGTTTGCATATGTGTGTGTTCATGTGTGCTTTTAAGCTTGCATAAAAATGAAATGTGTGAGTAGATGCATTGTGTGAATACATTTCGCATTGGGTCGTTTGTTATGTAACTGATACATTAGATTACATTTGTATTAGACATTTGCATGACATATAGAAAACATCATCACATGTAAAGAAAGATCCATCCAAAATAGTCATATGTATATATATATATGTGTGTCGAAATGTTTGCACAGTGTGCATCACAAAACTCAAAAAATATACATAATCGTCTTAGTACATCCGGAGACGCTATGTCTCTCAAAAAATAGGTGTGGTATAAATCCTAAGGACTAATCCGCATGGTGCTCATGATAGCACGTGACTGCACGCACTAAGCGCCTCAGGATTCGGTGGATCCGACTCGGAACTCCCACCGTGTGGCGCTGGTATGCCATCGGTACGTCTGACAGCCGGGCGTAGTCTGGGATCCCGTGGGCGATGCCCTCGAGATTCTGGATCAGCTCCTCTCCTCCGGTGCCCTCTCCCTGAACCTCAGGGGCGAGTTGTGTCCTCCGGGAGATTGGAGACATCCCAGCTGGTCTCTCAGGTCCCACATCTGCATGCATAGATGATCGTTTTAGGACGAATGTGTATTAACAAAAAGAAAAAACATAAAACATAAAATCAAAAATATGAGGTCTTACCCAACTCCTCGTCCCAGTCATCTCCTTCTGGCAGTGGGAGATCTGGGTCCCCGGTAAAGTCAGTTCTTGCATAGGGCCAGTCTTCCACGACAGTCAGCTGGCGCCGTAACCACCTAAAGAACTCCGGCCTCCAGGACATCTGTTGGCCACCTCCAGATCTGGGCATCAATGCTGCCCAGCGAGCCATTCTTGGCTCTCGTGGTATCGGATCTGCCACTGCGGCCCCTTGGCCCTGGAAGATTGGTAAGCATTCCAGAATGAACGATACCAAGATGGAACCATAACCGAACTGTTTCAGTTTCCCCTGTTTGCACTTTGTGAGCTGCCTTTTCATGTTGATTGTTACTGCTTCTGCCCAGTTAAACAGTAAGGGACCCATGCATTCTGAGGCCAGCAGGAGTTGGGTCTTCGTGGCCTCGTGCGGAGCCTGCGACCCAGCAGCCCGCGTGATGTTATGGAGAACTACTCTCAGTGCCAGATTAGGGATAGTGTGGATATCCACCTTCTTGCTTCCTGATCCTGTTTGTGCCCCTCGGCACACCCGTGCCATCACTTCTTCCATCTTTTCCCCAGATGGTCTGCTTCCAGTCAATACAGGGATTGGACCTCTGCAGGACAATCCAGTGATGAAATAAACATCGGTGACCTCCAATTCTAACACCTGGTCTCGTAACTTGAACACCTATTCGTGTTCGTCCCAGATACTGATTAAATACTGGAGGAGCTCGGGCTGAGCTCGTAAACATGGCGTGAGGAAGAACTTTTTCAATCCACAGTTTCTAAGTGCATTCATGCAAGCTTGACTTTGCATGGCTTGTTCATCCTCTTCTCCATGCTCTCGTTCTTTCCATTCAATTGCCATTTTGATTGATTACCTGCATTCATATGGCCATGAACCCTTAGTTAGATCTTTGATGAGCCTCAAATTCCATGCAATTTGGTCTAAATGTCGAAATTTTGGGCAGATTTTTAGGTTCGGCCGCTGGCGTGGCTGTCTCATGAACATTCGCGCCACATGGCGCGAGCCCTTTATAGAAAAGAGCTCATTGGCGCGGGTCCGTGCCCGATACCCGCGCCAATGGGCGCAGCCCTAAAATTTTAAAAGTGGCCACACAGAACTGATTTTCAGGGGAAAATTATCAAAAAATGAATGAATATGAAGAGCAAAGGAACGCCTCTTACCTGTGACAGATGAGAAGCTGAATGGTCAACTGGATTTTTCGCAATCACCGTCAGAAGTTTCTGCTCCAAATGGACCACTGTTGCTTTTTTACCAAGGTAAATAGTAAAAGTAATTTTATTTTTACCAATTTGACATATTTATAACTTTTTCGACGTTAAATGAGTTTTAAAAGTTATTTTTATCAAATATTTGCATATGTTATGTCGAAAATGGATTTTACGCTTGCTTGGTATGTGCAGCAGCAGGTTTTTGCGACTTAAACGATGGAAACAAGTTGTATTTTATACTTTTTCGGACTCGGTAAATACACGAAAAAGTCACTCTGGAGTCATCTTTCAGCTCTTTTCTGACTCTCTAAATATGAAAAGATCGCCGAGGCCCTTGTCGTTTCGATCTCGTTAAAATGGATACGAATCGACATTCACCCAGTATAAGTTTAACCCTTTTTCGGGCTGGGATGGATTGATTACGAAAAAGGAATACCCTAGCCTATTGTGACTAGGAGGTTTTCCCGGATATTGTTTTCTACCTTTTCGGATCTGGGAAACTATTTACGAAAAGGGACCTGTGGAGTTTTCTTTTCCGCTGTCTTTTCAAACTCTCTAAACATGAAAAGACGCCGAGTTCTTCCTTTGTCGGACTCGTTAAACCCTGATGACATTGGATTCCGTCGAAATGACGTTCTCCGAGTTTCTCCTTCCTAGGACTCGTTAAATGCACTAGGATGGATTCGCCCGAAGGGCGGACTTATATCACAAGCATATGCTATCCCCTTCAAGCTTGTTATCAAAAATAATTGGGGTACTCGCCAGAAATGGTGGGGGAAAAAATGGAACTATCGTCGTTGTCGTCGGCAGTATGTCGCTCTTGAACATGGCACTTGTCCGCATTCGTGTCGGGTTGGGGACATCTCATCTCGTTGCTTCACTTTGCTTCCATGGGTTTGGGTAATCTCTTTTGACCTCTCATCTGTTCACTGCCTCGTCACCATGACCTTTGATCCGTTGATGTCAAATACTGCCAAGTCCACTGTCGTGTCGCTTATATGTTCAAGAGAAGGTCTCTACGAACTTGTTATTATCGACATCTCATACTCGATCTTGATTTAATTCAAAAAATATGTACCTCTGCTCTGTCGATGATTCTCTAAACATTATGGCCCACCTTCGATCAAGATCACTTCCTGTCGACTTCAACTTATTATCCAGGTAGTTGGTCTAGAGACTTCCCTATGGTACCTTGGAGCTTTGCATGCCTCAATGGCGGGTTCGTCGCATTCGACATGAGGTTTACATCATTGGCCTCCGATCGAGTGATTCGCGGGGTGTTCGACGTCAACTCATTTTATTCGCACGCGTAGATTGTACTTGTAGTACCTTGAGAACCATTGTCATTATTGGTGGTTTCTCTCACGTACGTTAACGACTTTCATCATTGGCTCGGTAATCGGACGATGTTCTTGCATGTTCGACTTCGGCTCACATATTCACATGCTTGAACTTGTACTTTGTTTGGGTCGAGATGGAGCGCAAGACCCACGGATTGTGTCCGTTGTAATCCAGTGCCGCGATTGTGGATTATTATCATTATGTACATGACTCAGCGATTGGATGGGCTGCGACCATACACGAGTCTACTTGTTTGATCCTAGTTGGATGGTTGCGCCATATACCACGGATCCGGATTATAGCATACTTTGTTTCGGATGGTTGCGTCCATACCACATATACATCATGTACTTGAGATATCGATTGTATCTTGCTTCGTGAGTTTTCCGACGGCGTGCCTTCGGTTGAACATGTTCTCGTAAAGCATTTCACCCCTCTCTCTCTCGGGCCTCATACTTTAGGGGGCATACGTTACACGAGTAATTTGTCACCGTCCCCTACCATTCCCCGTCCCGCACAATGGAGGACCCATTTTGTGACTTCGTGAACATTGTCATGCCTTGAAACCATCATCAAAGCATTCCTCTAAGCATGAGCTTTAATTGCCCTTAAGACATCTCCTTGCAAAAAATCATGAAGAACATATCCTTTGCATTGGCGCGAGGCGGACAGGTTCATCACTCGTGCCAATGGGGGAAATCTGCAAAGAGGTCGCGCCAGGCGGCGCTACGGCTCACGAGCCGGTAGTCGCGCCACCCAATTTTAAGGACTATTTTTTTAAATAAAGATGGCGGAAGTTGAGTTTCAACAAACTCGAAACCATTGCCTATCTTGAGTTGGGAGGTTTGGGCTGCACGAAGTTCTATGGAAGGGAAGTGGTTTTGCCACCTCCCATGGAACCTTCCTTGTTGATAGGGCCAATCCCATAATAATAGGGATCCCAACTCCCTCCTTCCCCATCTATAAAAGCTCTTGCTCAATCCCATGGCAAGCTATTCTTGAAGTGCCTAAGCTTTGAATCTCCATATTCCCAAGAGCCTTTGCTGTCGTAAAGAGCCCTCTTTTTCCCTTAAAGGCCGACTCAAGTAAGGAGACCATCGTCGAGAGACTCTGGAGAGGTTTGCCCCTTTCCACCGGCGAGCTTTGCAAGACGTGAATGAGCGGAGACCCATCCGAAGGAGACCACGACGTCGGAACTTGGTTGTAATCTCTCTTCGTTTATTATTTAATAGATGATTACGATTATGGTTCCACTCTCGTTTTCCATCATGTTAATATGAGTAATATCCTTTCCCGACGTGATATTTAGTTACGTATGTTGGGTTTTATGCTTGTATACATGTTTGTGTTTCTTGCATGTGCGAGTGTTCATCGAGGAGATCGTGGAGGGATTGTGATCCGCCGAGGTTGAGGAGCAGGGGACGCTTCTTCTTGAGATCATAGCATTGGATTCCGATGTAGGCTTCCATCTTTAGTCTTTTCATTCGTAACTAGGGACACGCATCGTAACATTGTTTGATTGTTGCTAGACCCCTCTTTGGGCTAGTAGGGATCGCCTGCGTCCGACGAGGGGATTTACCTCCTCAACGATAGAAGCTTTAACCATAGCTTGCGAAAGATGGTTAACGAGCACTAGCATATATCGGGATCGTGTATTGACCCGGATACATAAGCGACCCCACCAGGCTGCCGATAGACGATGGCATCCACTACCTCCCGGCCCGAAGTAGCATCCTCCTTCCTCCAACCACCGGGGAAGAGGAGTGTCAACGGGCTTGCGGCCTTGCATGTTGAACCTCTCCAAAATCTCCCGGAGCATACTTGCCTACGAGAAAAAAAGCAGGTCCTCATCAACGTGTCGCCAAATCTCCAATCCCGGGAAATAATGAAGGATGCCCAAGTCCTTCATCTCAAACTCTCGTGCAAGATCCTCCTTGCATGAAAGTATCAACTCGCTCATCGCGGGTCAAAAATCAGGATCATCTACATACGAGTACGATGATCAATAGCTTCCCCCTCCACCACAATCTGGTACGGGTTGGGATCCGCCTCACTCTTGGAGAATCCAAGCCGGTGAAGTAGTGCGTCTATCCGAGTGTACCAAGCACGAGGTGCTTGCTTCGGCCCGTACATTACTCTCTTGAGTCGGCACACATACGACTCACTCGCTGAAGATCTCGAAACCTTCAGGGCTGCTCTATGTACACCTCCTCCTCAATAACTCCATTGAGGAACGCGATCTTCACATCCATCCGATGGATGTGCCACTCCATCTGCCCGAGAGAGCAAGGATTGTCCGTATGGAAGAGTACCTTGCGACAGTGCAAAGTCTCCTCATAATCGATCCCCGATGCGCGTGAAAAGCCACGGGCGACAAATCTCGCCTTGTACTTCTCAACACTCCCGTCGTCCCGCTTTGCTTCACTTTGTAGATCCATCGCGAACCCACCCTTGATTTCCCTCCCTCGGTCTTGGGACAATCTCCCATGCCTGCATTCGATGATCGAATCATATTCTTCGATCATGGCATCAACCCATGCGGGTTTCCTCCACGACTTCCTCAAAAGAGGATGGCTCCATCACGACACATTGACTCACAAGAGCCATGTATCCGGTGTACCAATACGGTGACCTGCCTCTGTCTGCTACTGTGTTGTAGGTGGTCCTACAACCTTCTTTGCATCTCGAGCCGATTTGCTCGGCTGCGTAGTGCGCATGCGCCCTCCGATGGTTGGCGCTGCATGGGTGGTTTCTTCCACCTCCTCGAACTTCCTCTTGTGGCTGATCCACATCCCGGAAGCTCCTCCTTAGGAACTAACGGCTCCTCATCCGCATGTAAGTGTAGCTCCCTCTCAAGCGAGCACTGCATGGCTTTCTCCTCCTGAAATTTTATATCCCGTCGCACATAACGAGTCTTGCGGGCGTCGACAAATACACCCTCGTAGTTGTGAGGTGTATCGATTGTACCCCTACAAATATTCCAACCTGCTGCAGTTGGATCCCGAGCTTCCTTCTCGCATCCTTCGTCACATGCATGTAGACGGGGAGAACCAAAAATCCGCAAATGGGAAATATCGGGCCTCTTGCCGAGAATAAGCCTCCTCCCGGTGTACTCATGCCAAGAACCTTGTGAGGACAACGGTTACGCACATACATTGTTGTATTGCATGCCTCGGCCCACAAGTGAAGGGGTAGGCCACGATCATGCAACATCGCCGTGCGGCACCCACGATCGTTCGTGTTCTTCCGCTCGACCACCCCACGGGATTCTGGCATGGGTTATGTGGTGCGATGAGCTCTCTCCGAATCCCTTTTGCAATGCAGAACTCCTTGAATTCAGCTAAGATGAATTCACCACCATTGTCACTCCTAAGAGCAATCACTTTCTTCCCCGACTCCTTCTCGACAAGTGCTTTAAACTCACAGAACTTCGCGAATGTATCGCTCTTCTTCTGCATGAAGAAGATCCAACACTTTCGAGAGAAATCATCAACAAAGATCACATAATACTTGTGCTTTGCTGTCAGCAAGCAGCGAGAAAGGACCACACACGTCTGCGTGAACTCTCTCAAGGATCGTCGTGGTGCGACTATCCTTCTCGTGAAAAGGTGGCTTTCACATACTTCCCTAAAGTACACCTCTTGCAGCGATCGATTGCGCACAGAGTGCCCTTAGAAGCCCAGTAGAAATCTGCTGCGGGATCTTCAAAGCTCCATGCGAAGGTGGCCCAATCTCTGTGCCACGGTTCGCCCTCATCATCCCGGCTCACCACTTCTCCCGCCTTGCATGCCATTCGCTGCCGACCATCTACACGCAGCGATAAAGGTTCTTGGTTCGAACCCCTATCTTCGGTCTCTCCAGGTAGTCTTGCTAACGCGAAGGCTTTTCCTTCGTCGAAGACCACATCATACCCCTTATCCTCCAACATCGCCACGACAGATCAAGTTCTTCTTCAATGCGGTACATGCATGACATCCTTCAATACAAAGGGTTTACCGAGACTCCCTACGAAAGGATATGGTACCAATACCGATCAGCCCCATGTATCTACCATCATCCCCCCATCTCGATGTGCACACCCAAATCTTTGTCCTCCCGAGATCCGAGAACAAATCTCGATCTCCCATCATATGAAATGACGCACCGCTATCCAAGAACCACACCGATCCCATCACACTTGAAACCAAGCATGCGATCGGTGAAAATTCAAGCTCGAATTGTGAAGCCAAAGCTTCTCCATGCAGAATCTTCTCGCTTGCTTGTTTTTTTCTTCTTCTTTGGACAATTGGTAGCATAATGTCCGTGATCATGGCAGTGAAAACACTTCACTTTCGCCATATCTGCTTCTTTTCCATTTGCACCGAATGAGAAGTTTTCTTACCCTTCCCCCTTCTTTGCTTTGGCAACCAAAGCGCAATTTTCTTCATCGGCTCCCTTTGATGAAGATCCATCCCGAGTAGTCCTCCTTATCTCCTCCCCTGCATGAGATCCGCCCAAAGGCGCTCCCATCCCGGCTGACTTCTCCAGACCATTGACACTATCTTGATATGAGTGCCAAGCCTTCGGAAGACCAAGGAGAACGGGGTCGACCATGTCCTCGTCTTTGATAGTCACCCCCACACTTCCCAACTCATCTCTTGCATTGAGTGAACTTCGTGAGGTATTTGGCGATGCGCCGCCTTTCTCCATCTTGATGTTCTGAGCTTATCTTTGGGCGCCGGCTTCCTTTGGTCGCTCTTACTGCGGAATAGATCTATCAAAGCTTTCCACATTAAATATGGAGAAGCCTTTCCATGCGAGATTTGGATACAATATGATCCTTGACGCCCTCCAACGGGATCCCTCGACATTTTGCCATCTTCTTTTGCCATGCTTCGACTTCGAGCGGGATCAGGTGGGCTTTTGGACATCCATATCTACGAACTCCTTCGGACCATTATCTTCTAATACGCCTCCATGCGATCCTTCCATGCAACATAATTCGACCGCCTTCAAGAGCATATTCGAGTCGCAAGCCGATTTGAAAGACATTTTCAACACCCAGCACCAAGAAAACAAAAAGCTGCTGCAAAATTCGAATTCCACCTCAAAGCTCAACCGCTCTAGATACGTCGAGATCAAATTATTTCTAGCACGAGAGATCGGCGCAAGAGGGCGTTCTTGGATATATCACCTTTCAAAGAAAGGATGGATCCGAGAGGCTACACAGCCCGCATGCGGACTTTGTCTACGAAATAAGTTTGTAATCACTGTGATGATCAATATCTGCTTCAATAGCTTCGATACCATGTAGAAATTTGTTGAATAATGATTAATTATCCACAGAGACTATCCACGATCACATACAATTCGAATTTATATGCAACACATAATCTCTTCCACTCGGATCATCACACATGCGGAAATAAAACAAGCGATAGCACATCAAATCATCATACACATTAACACGGTATGTATGGGGAAAGCTTATAGCTGAAAACCCCATGACTATTGTGTATATTATAATGGATAAATCATGTAACAAAATTTGTATAATACTCCTCACAAGTACTCGAGTACTATCTCATGAGAGTTACACACAAACTAGCTTGGTTTTGAACAGTTCTCGGTTCAAAACTCACCACTAATTGCCTTGCCTCTATTGCGCAATCATGGCTCAGTCTAAATAGAGATCCAAGGTTTGAATCTCCTTGGCTTGACAGTGCAATCATCATGGGAAATTCCTCCAAGTGTGGTGCAAATCTCATGCACAACCGATGTCGCCAACGATAGCTAACTTCACCCTTTCATCTACCTCTTTCCTTTGGTCTCCCCTTTGATCGTCCATGCACTCGTAGTGAGCTGATGTGTTCTTGAGTTGAATAATGAGTTACTAATTAATGAATTAAATAATATTTAATTCACTCCACTCATTACTAGTTGATTAGCTAGTTAAACTAATCTCAACTAGTTCAACTAAGTTAAACCAGAACACTAACTCCACTAGTTTGTCTCATTAACTCCACCAAACTTACGCCACTTGAAGTCAACCATGCATGAGCTCACCAAACCCTTAGGAATAGCGTAATTCCTCTGTCGATGCATGAGCCACTTCCAAGGCTCGAGCCGAAGTGCTCAAGAGAGTAAATCGAAGTTTATAGTCCAAATATTATTAAGGGTAAATAATATTTGACTTCCCTATTTTTAGGATAGGCGGTCTAAAAATAGACATCGACCTATAGGTCAAAAAAATAGAGGTCCATCTATTTTTACCAACATGACCAATACTCCAAGAATAACATACTGCAACCCCTGGACCATGCTCCATATGTCTAAAAATAGACTTTGCGCCAGAATTTGCCTGCGGGCCCACTTAGTGAAGGCGACTTCATTTCACTAAGCTCCATCATCTTGCTGCATTTTCAATAGTTTGACCTTCCTCCTTAACAAGTCATTATCCTTATTGGCCTTCTCTAGAAGATTCTCCAAGTGTTGGTTGGCTCTATCAAGCCATGGCTCCCTGTTCTAATTGATTTCAATGGTAAGTTGCTCATCTAGGGTTAGCTGGTCAACAAGCTTAGCTTGCCTTTGTCTCTCTAGAGCTAGAGCTCTTTTCAGCCCTCTAGTTCTAGGTCTCTGCCTTGGTACCTATTCTTCTTCCTCATCAAACAAGCCATACTTCTCCAATGCTTCATCTAACATGACTTTGGCCTTTTGAGCCTCTCTTTGAGCAGTGAAGTACTTCACCTCATCAATGACCTGCTTGGTTTTCAACTGCTCATTTTCTTGCTCAATAAATTCTGTAACATATATAGCCCTGTCAAGATTAGTATGTAGCTCACTAGGCTTGGCATCCTTACCTTTGATTGCTGCATTTTTTATTTTTTCGTCTTCATCTTTGTTTAGGTCAACAATCTGAAATTCTTTCTCAGTTTCATGATTGTCTTCCTCATCATGAATGAATGGCTCAATGACCTTCTCTTTACCTTTATCCACCTATTGTGTTGATGATTAAGGCATGGCCCCTTTCACTCCAAGTGAAGCAAACACATGCCTATAGCCTCTCTGGTAGTTTTTTTGCAATGGCTCAACCTCAACCAAACTAGCCCACTTAGGCTCAATGTCATCTATCCTGCTAGGTGACCCAAAATCATGATGAGATGGAGATGAAGGGTCATAATGAGATGGAGATGAAGGGTCATGATGAGATGGAGATGAAGGAGGTGAAGGGTACTGATCTAATGATGATGAGTAAATCATGGTCTGAGATGATGAAGGGACATCTTGTGCATGATGAATGGATGGCTCAATGAAGAGATCATTGGCTATGAAGGTGCTCCAAGAAATGTTCAGTTGATTAAGATGGTGGAGGACTATGATTTTTATGAGGGAATGATGGAATAGGATTTTCATATTCTGTTCATGATCCTTCTTCTGAAAAATGTAAGCCATCTTCTCTATACTCTGGAAAAGATAATAGGGTATGTTAAGCATTCTTACCCTAGTGAAGTGCATCAAGAGTTGGATGTGATAGGAATAGAGCCTTGAAAATCTACCTTCACGTGAGAAATATTTCATTATAATCTTCATCATAGGTGCATATCTTTCCAAGAGGTGTGAAAAAGGGAAGAATATCTTTGTTTGATTTTGATGTCTTGGTTTGAGGAAGAAGTCATAATCATGTTTCTTCAGTCTGCCTTTCTTGAACCATTTTTCCCCAACATTAGGAATCCCTGTAGCATCTGAAATGATAGCAGTAGATAATGTAAAAGTGACCCCAATTAATTTAACTTGATTGTCATGAAGTCCTGATATGAATAGTCTAGTTAGCATGGGGTGGTGTTTAACCCTCTTTATTTTCTCACAATAATCATAGCAGCCAGCATGTTTAAAGCATGTGTCAGTCAATGGAGAAGCTAAGATTTCTTTGGTGTTAGCATGCTCAAGTCTGAGCACTCTTCCTCCTTTGTGTGACCTCCTTATATGTGTTTCCTCTGCTTCAGTGAATGTTGTGTTTTCCTCTTCTGTTTCCATGGTGTTTTTGTTTAAAACCCTAGGGATTAGGGAAGGGAAATGGGAAATGGAGATGGGAAAGGAAAATTAATGGAAATATTTGATAGGGATATGTGATATGGGGAGGTGAAAGGGAGTATTGTTTAGGGATATGAGGAATAAGGAAGTGAATAGGAGAAAGAGTGATGGAAATTGGGATTTAGGAGCCTAGGTCTAGAATAGCACTGAGGGCTTATGGTTTTAGGAATTAGTGACTTAGGGATAGGGTTTATGATAACATGGTTTAGGGAATGAATTTTAAGATTGTAGGGATGGTATGGAGTGTAAGGGAAGTGTAATTTTGGGAATTATGGGTGAAAGGGGGAAAAAACTAGGGTTTTACTTCAAGAAAAACACCAAATTATAACTTCAATTGAAAACTTGAACATATATAACTATAGGAGGTGATTTTGATTGCAAATGCCTCTTATTGGATTGCTATAGGTGAATGGCTGAGTGGAGAAGATTTGGAAGAAATTCTGATCATTTGGATGGTTTGCTAAGCTTTGCTATTCATTTGCACCTTCAACAAGATATTTGCACCATCAACAACATATTTTCACCCTCAACAACTGATTTGTGACATCTCTACACATTTGTGCCCTCCAAAACATATTTGCGCCCTCCAGAATATATTTTCTCCCTTGTTTCAGGATATTTGCACCCTCGCTTTTTCTCCTTTTCCAATTTCACTCAGAATTTCGAATTTTTTTGGTTGTTGGAGTGTTGGCTTGATCTTTAGAAGAGGAAAATGAATATGATTTTATGTCCTTTAGCCATAAATAGGAAAATGAATTTGAATTTAAATTTAAAAACCCACTTTTCTATTGTCTTTTTTTCACTTTTCTAAAACATTTGTTGATTACCCTTTCATCTGAATTTTCTCTCTTGCAGGGTGGAGATGTTGGATTTTTTCACTTATCTCTTTCATTTTGGCATGTGTGTTTCGAGTTATCAGCTAGGGATTGAAATTATTACATATAGAAAACATAAAATTGCATAGAAAATTAAAAATAAATTACAACTCTGTTTTCATATCAAAATGACATTTTGATATGAAAATCATAAATAATCAAAATTTAAAATTTAAAAATATCATATTTACATGTTGATAATCTTTTGTAGATGAAAATGAAATGTTTATTGAATCACTCTCACACATTTTGCTGACTTTATTGAGATGAAATGGTGCATTTTTTACCCTTGAAAATAAAACCTAATGACCTAATGGGACCTTAAATGACATGACTTCCATGATTGACTTTGAATAAGATAAGACATGGTGAAATGAGATTTTCAAAAGTGTTATTATGCTCAACAATACATGAAGGTGAGCCAGCAAATGTGAGTTTGTGAGGGAGATTGAGGTTTTATTGAGTAGGACTACCATCAGTGAAACAATTTTTAGCATGACCTAAGGAATGATGTAAAAATTTCAGAGTGGGACACCTAAAATGAGAATGAAAAGAGTGATTTTGATCACTAATGGCAGAATGCATATTCTGACACTAACAGGATCTAGGTGGATCTACAAGGTGAAGCAAGCAACAGATGGGAGTGTGGAGAAACACAAGGCCAAATTTGTGGCCGAGGGGTTCTATCAGGTAGAGGGAGTAGATTCTGAAGAGACATTTTCTCTAGTAGCAAGGTACTCTTCAATCATATATATCCTTGCACTTTCAGCGTAGATGGGATGGAAGATACATCAGATGGATGTAAAGATAGATTTCCTCAACAGAGTGATTGAGGAAAAGGTGTAAATATAACAGCTGAAAGGATTTGAGACCTTCGACAAAGAGTCACATGTGTGCAGACTCAAGCGAGCATTGTATGGACTGAAACAAGCACCCTATGCTTGGTACACCAGGATCGACAACTACTTCATCGTGTTGGGCTTCACCAAAAGTGAAGCAGATGCAAACCTTTACCATATTGTGGTAGAAGGTAAATTTTTTATTATGGTATTATATGTAGATGATTTGATTCTGACATGTGATGAGAAGCTGATTAATTCTTGGAAAGAAGATCTTGCAAGAGAATTTGAGATGATGGGCATGGGGCTCTTGAATTATTTCCCTGGTTTGGGAATTTTGAAAAGAGACGGGGAGCTGTTTGTCTCTTAGGGAAAGTATGCCAACAATATACCGAAGAAGTTTCACATGGAGAGAAACAAACCCATGGAGACTCCTCTAGAAGGGAATTGGAGGAAGGAAGATGCTACTTTAGTTGAAGTGGTTGAAGCTACCATTTGCAGACAACTTGTGGGTTCACTTATGTACTTGGTGAACACACAACCAAACATATGTTATGCGGTTAACCAGATTAGTCAAAAAATGGTTAATCCAACCAAGATTTATTGGAAGGAAGCCAGAGATGTGTTGAGATACCTCAAAGGCACCACTTAGTTTGGTCTTTGGTACAGACGAACAAAGGGAGTGAAGCTTCAAGGCTTCACAGATACAGATTGGGTTGGGAGTCCATCCGAAAGGAAGAGCACATCAGGGGGATTCTTTGGTATTGGGTCAGCTGCAGTTTCCTAGTATAACATGAAGCAGAGATCAGTTGCACTTTGTTCAGTAGAAGAAGAGTACATGGCTTCTAATCAAGAAGTCTGTGAGGCTATCTGGATGAGGAATATCCTTATTGGGTTGTTTGGTTAACAGATGGATCCAACTGTGATTTATTGTGATAACCATAGTTGCATCAAACTCTCAATTAATCCAGTTTTTCATAATAGGTCCAAGCATATCAACATCTAGTATCACCATCTCAGAGATTATGTGCAAAGGAAGATTATGCTATTAGAGTAAATTCAAATAGAGGAGCGGGATGCAGAAATCATGAAAAAGGCACTGTAAAGAGGAAAATTCGAGTTCCACAAAGGCAGGATTGAGGTATTAGACAATCCCTTTATTGATGAGAGGGAGTGTTGAAAATAGCACCAAGAAAGGCTTCTAATTTAATTTTCCCTTGAATTAAATTAGAAGAAAATTGTAATTCCATGTCACATGATAGCTTGTACGAGTTAACTAAGTTAGGATGACTTAGTTGGTTCATTTAATTCTAGTTGAGTGTCAAAATAGAGGCATGTAGGGTGTCTTCTACATTATAGGAGCCCTGGTTGTGTTTATTTTGAGTTTTAATTAATTCACTCAGTTTATCTGAGTTATAATTAGTTTATTTAGTTCTAACTGATGGATGAACTGAAGAGAGGTCAAAGTGTGGAAATTAGATTTAATTCACATGTAGTGATCAATCAGATAACTAATAATTCACTCATAAATAACTCATGCATGTCAGTTCTGAGAAATACTCAGTTGAGATTGGAGTTCAAGGGTAGTGTACTATCAGTGGTATAATTATCAGAATTATACAGATGATGCATGCATTCAGAGGAAGGCCCCTAATGGATTGCACAGTATGGATTTGGAATTTTCCTAATTAATAGGGCCTAATTACCCATGGAAACTGCACAAGGAAATAGGGATTTGGGTTAGCCATAAATTGGTTAAATATTGAACCAAGCTTGTCTAGGAATCATTGAGATAGATAGAGATAGTGAAAAGGTTTCTCAGCTTAGAGAAAAGCATTGTAATATTCTCATATTCTTTGGCTTATGCAATATATAGATAACAGAGTTTTTAGCTAAGGCTTTCCCTAGATAAATATTTGTGTTGTGCGATTGAAATACTTTCTCTTTCATGTATTGTGATTTCAAGATCTAAATTTGTTTCCACAATTAGTAGAGTAGATTCAAGTATAATGTTTCAACATATTACAATTATCAGTTGAATATACGTGGATTTTCTACAGTTAACCATGTTTATGGCTCAATCGATGGTTTATGAAACCCTCAATCGAGCTATTTGGATTTGAAATTTAAACGCTCAATCAAGTGCTTTAAGCACTCAATCGAGCTTCTGGAGTCCTAAAATCCACAATTTTAGCACCCCTTCTACAAAATTTCTTGCAACACCATTTTGTACCCTGGCGGACTTGGGGGGGAATTTGTCCTTAAGTGGCAGAGTTGATCATGTTGGATTCATGAAGGAATCCTTTATCCAATGGAATATAAGTGACATTTTAGAATTCATATGATATTTTTCATCTAATTTATTTTAAACATAATGTTTAAATTTTTTTTGAAGAGTTTTAAAGAGGTTGAATAAAAAATAAATATCATAAAATATACACAACGAAAAAATTTCCAAAAATAACACTATCTTCCTTTACGAGTCCTCTTCAAACGGGTAGTCTTGGTTTTTCAATTTATTTAAATAGTTGAAATAAACCTTACATGAATACATGTATGCAAAATCTAATTGAAACATTTCTTCGTCAACTTCGAAAAATAATAAAAAAATATAATTTTACATAAAAAAATATTTTTAATATGAAACACTTAGCTCTCTGTGTGTAGATCATGCTCATACACATACACACACACACACACACACACACACACATATTTTCGACTAATTTGTGCTACTTGAACACACACATACCCTTAAGATGTGTGAAATTTGTAAGGACAAACATTTCATTTAATGGAAAATTGACATATTATACAACACTAAATATTTTGCAATAAATATGATTAGGATAACAACATAATTCTCCACAATTTCTCTTTTTACTCCGAATCAAAATTCACAGTGCTTATATGAATTTTGAGGGCCCTTCAATTCGATAAAAGAGGAAAATTTTGAAATTTCATCGCCACATTTTGCCCAAAAGTGTAACCAACCTTGATGCATTTACCGTTACTATACATCCCAATAAGGGAGAGATGTAGTAGTGAGTAAGGTGAAGTGTTAGATTAAGAAATAAAATAATAAAACATAATGTCAACTCAATTAAAAAATAATAATTAATAAAAAATAATAATAAATGGATTCAATTCAATTTCCCATGTTGTAATTTTGTTTTTATTAATAAAATTAAAAACAATTTTCTTAGGAAAAAAAACATAGCATAAAATAGATTTAAATAATCATGATTCATATTAGTAACCATGATATTTCAAAGCTTTTTTTTTAACAGGAATGAGAATTCGCTAACTTGCAAAGATCGATTGTCACTATTACACTAGATATAGTTATTTCATAAATGCCACAAATATGCTAGTTACAACATGTATTCGAAGACTTGAACCTACGGAGTTGGAGAAACTAATTGTTCACCAAACCACTCAAGCTAAGATCCTGGGTGGGCTTTGATCCACTTATGTGTGCATGACTCACAAAAACAATTAATATGGTCTCTTTAGGTACAACCACACATTTGACCACTACATCAAGGTGCCCCATGGCTCTAGAGAAGCCCTCATGGAAATTGAACATTGCCCAATGGTGAATAACTCCTTAGAAATAAGAATATTTCTATATATGTGAAGACATGAAATATATAAAAATTATTTACCATATAAATTTAAAATAGTGATTCACATTCATAATCATTATATTTCATAATTTTATATTTGAATTTAATTAATAAATATATAAAAACTTAATACTTATAATAAATTCCTTTTTTTGACTAATGTGTGTGTGTTTTTATGCATATCTCATTAAAAATTTAAATTCAAAATTATATAACATGCCAAAAAAAATTCCAAACATATATATATAAGTATATGTATTATCACAATTTCATAAAATTTAAAATAATATATATATATATATATATATATATATATATATATATATATATATATAATTACAAAATTATATAAATATAAATAATATTATTAAGAATCAACATATATCTATATTAATTTTTTATTTACCAAACCCTGAGAGAACTCAAAATCTCTAGAGATACAGACCTTTCCACTACTTTTTCCTTTTTGGTTTTGAAAAGCCTATCATAACTTGTCAAAGGATAGTTAGGACAACCATCATTGGCTACTATTTGTGAATTCAAGTTGAATTATCATCGTTATTCAAGAAAAACCATGCCACTCAAAATAACCCATTAGTGGATGCGATGACGGAGCCAGCGCGCATTGTGCCTGCACCCTCCTCTGCGATCTTGAGACAACTCCGATGTCATGGCCCCAAGAGGGGGGCTTGAGCCCACTCCCCCTCTTCCTCCCGAACTAATGGCCTTTAAAAAACTGGTGGCAAGCAGCAACAAGTGCCCAACAAGCGACCTTCAGCAAAAATTTGTGAAAATACTGGAAACAATCCCCATAGTGGATCTGCCGATTGAAGAACCTTGTAGATCAGCCCTAAACCTTGCAGAACGCGGGCTCATTGGGAAGTTCACTAGGCTCTAACCCTTGCCAAAAACTGTTGAAGCCTGGATCCAAAGGAACTAGACTCCTCTCATTAAAGAAGGCATCAGAAGCTACCTTGTCGGTAAGGGATTATTTGTATTTGTTTTTGAAGTAGCAGAAGATAGGAACCTAATATTTTGAAATGGCCCATATTTCATGGGCCCTCAGGGCCTATATTTGAATCAATGGACCCTGGATTTTGATCCGAGCCAAGACGTCCCCTCGGTTGTTCCAGTTTGGGTTCACTTGCCCCACCTTCCTCTTCACTGTTGGAACCCAAATTCTTTAGAAACCATTGGCAAAAAACTTGGGAAGTATATCGACAGAGGAGAAAGGAGAGATTAGTACTCCTGCGCTCGAATTTGTGTTGAAGTCGACTTGGAGGAATGCCTCCCTGAGGCTATTAAACTCACGGTGGCTGACTAGACTCACATCCAAGAGCTTGATTACGAGCAGCTCCGATTCAAATGTCGATTTTTCCATGGCTACAGACACTTCGCCAGATATTTCAAAAAGAAAATAGTGGAGGAGACTCAGATCTCCAAAGAGGAACAATGGACCCAGGCTCAGAAAGCTGCCTCTAATAAACAGAACACTAGAAAAAAAGGGAAAAGTAAGCTTACAGGTAACGCTGCCCCTACCTCAGCGACACAAGGGGAAGGGAGTTTTTTCCCTCCTACTACAGAAGAAAACTCCAATCCCTTTGATATCCTAAGCACCCCAGAAGAACTTCAAACTGTGACAAAAGTCGAAGTGACGGAACAACAGCCAAAACCAACAGAAGAAGACAAAAGACAACAAGAAATTTCCTCAACATAAATTGGATCTCCAAGAGGAGACTCCACTTCCGCAACTTATGCAAATATGACAAAGAAGAAGCCCCCCGAATCCTCTATATCTTCAGACAAAGAAACATTCGAGTGGCCCTTCAAAAGAGTCGGGAGGAAGTCACATAGAGCGACAAGAGAAGAAGAGGCTAAGAAGCAAAAAATGCAAGGCATCCAGTCTACGATTGAGATATCCATCGGCAGAAACAATCGATCTAGAACTCTCAAAGGACACCCCTCTGCAAGTAAATAATCTGTATAGTCTCTTGGAATTGCAGAGGCTTGGGGAATCCCTCAAAAGCGGAAATAGTGAAGAACCTCTTGAAATCTGAAACCCCTGAGATCCTCTTGCTCTAAGAGACTAAAATAGAAGGGTAAATCCTTCTAGATATTAGTAAAGACAAATGGAAAGAAAAATCCAAGAAAGCAGTCAGTGCAAGGGGTACTTGTGGTGGGCTTTCCACTCTCTGGGAGGATGACAAATTCCATCTAGTCAGTTCCTTCGAAACACAACATTGGATCTACACTGACCTCCAACATCTTGCGAGTAAGACCACCCTTTCCCTCTTTAATATTTATTTTATGTTCCTCTATTCCAAAAAAAAGGACTGTTGGAAGACCCTCTCTGACTTCCTTGAAGCCTACTCACCCAAGAATATAATCCTAGTTGGAGATTTCAATCTTGTCTTCGAGCCTAAGGAGAAAAGAGGAGGAAATATAAGCAAGGATATCATCCTCCCTCTTGTATAAGATTTGATGCAAGAATGGGACTGACTAGAATTTAAACCCAAAATAGGGCTCTACACATGGTCAAATAATATAACAGGGAATGAGCACATCTCTGTCTGGCTTGACATATTTCTATTTCATAGCACCCTCCTCTCTGAGAAGAATATAATCTCCACCAAAATTCTGCCTAAATTGATTTCTGACCATAAACCTATCCTATTGTTGTTAGAAGAAGAGGAAAACTTGGGACCCATTCCCTTCTGGTCCAGTCCTTTATGGACAGAAAGGGATGGGTTTCTAGAGACAATATCTAAATCTTGGTCCACCCCAGTCAGTGGATCGACTAACTATGTGTGGGAACAAAAGCTCAAAGCCACTAAATCAGCACTGAAAGAATGGCTTAAAAAACCCTCCTGTTCATCTACTAGCCTAAGAAAGAAGGCCACCGAGAGGCTGCTTGATCTGAAAATGAATATGGAACAACATGATATCACTTCCTCAAAAATACAATTTGAGAAAGCTGCCCAACAAAGCTCTCTCCAGGCCTTCAGAGTTGAGGAGGAGACCTTGAGACTTAAATCACGCAATCTCTGGCTCAAATATGGAGATAAAAATTCTACCTTCTTCCACAATCAAATCCGTACTCGCCTCTATAGAAACTACATTGCAGAAATCACCTCCTCGGATGTGATTGTGCATAAAGGAATCGTTGAGATTTGTGAGGCTGCTACCTCTCACTACCAGCAATTATATATAGAAAGTGGAGCTGAAAATGAGGAGGAAATTTTAGATTTCCTCATTCACATCCCAAGACTGATAAAGGAGGAGGACAACTACAGCCTCCTGAGGCCCTTCACGGAAGAGGAAATTAGCAACGTCATTTGGACGATTGAGCCAGACAAAGCCCCTAGTCCTGATGGGTTCTCCATTCACTTCTACATAATCTGCTGGGATATTATAAAGGCTGATCTGTTTTGAACGATAAAGGGATTCCAACAAAAAGCCAAAGTGGGTGGAAGCACAAACTCCACTTTCCTTGCTCTTATCCCTAAAGAAGCGAACCCTGTCTCTTTTGACCATTTCAGGCCAATTTCGATTTGCAATGCATCTTACAAGATCATCTTCAAGCTCTTAGCGAATAGAATCAAGCCTCTATTACAAAAGCTTATTTCTACCAGTCAAGGTGGTTTTTTCAAAGGAAGGCACATCCTAGACAATGTGGCTCTGGTGCAAGACACCATTCATTCCAGTCTCCAACGCCACGATAAAGGGATGCTTATCAAACTAGACATGGCGAACGTCTTTGACTAGGTAAGACATTCGTTTCTCCTCCAAGTTCTTTCTGCTTTCATTAGGCTAATCAAAGCTTGTATCGGAGAGCCGTGGATTTCCCCCTTGGTAAATGGCAGGCCAACAAGTTACTTTAAAGCTTCGAGGGGCTTCAGACAAGGCTGCCCTCTGTCCCCCTTCTTGTACATCTTAATGGCTGACTCCCTTAGCCGGAAGCTGTCAGCAGAGAAGAATAAAGGGACTCTACCTGGAATCAAGGCTGTGAGAGGCACTAAGCCAATCAACCATGCCTTGTTTGCAGATGACTCCTTACTCTTGGGGGGAGCGTCCCTAAAGATTGCAAGGGCGTTTAATGAGGTTATCCACAACTTCCGCAGAGTTTATGGAGCCCTAGTCAATAGGAGAAAAAGTGCAGTGTATAGCTGGGATATTGACCAGCAAACCATGAATCAGATTGCCCAAGTTCTTGGCTATGTGGGCTATGCTAGTTGGGATAAAATCAAATACCTGGGCCTACCTTTGACCCAGGGCATCAACAAGGCCCTACATTGGGTTGAGATTCTTAGCAAAATTAAGACTAAAATGAAATTTTTGGGTGGTCAGTGGCTTACCACAGTTGGAAAGCTTATTCTGGTGAAATTTGTCCTCTCCTCTATCCCCTTATACCAAGCAACATTTCTTTTGGCTCTTAAATCAATCACTGAACATCTCTCAAAGCTTCTAAGAAAATTTCTATGGCAAGGTGGCAAGGGGAGCCAGAAAAAAATCCACTTGGTAAGTTGGGACATTGTGAAAAGAGCTCTTTCAGATGGGGGTCTGCAAGTTAGAGATCTCGGACTGGCCAATCTGGCCTTGGGAGGGAAGATGATATGGCAAATCTTCTCGAATCCCCGGCATCCTGTAAGTCAAGTCCTTATAAAAAAATATATGCATGGACTCTCCTTGAATAATATGTAAGAAGGAGTTGCTCGCAAGGGTACCACCCTTTGGAAGCTTTGTTGCCGTAGTTGGGATTTTTTCAAAGACCACCTCTTCAGAATTCCGAGAAATGGAAAAAACATCAGTCTATGGGAAGAAAAAATTATGGGTCACCATCCATTCAACTTAGTACAAGAAATAGCAAAATTGCGTGAGTGGCTCATAAATCTTGGCTACAACAAATTGGCAGACATATCTTCCTAGGACGTTGCTGGTAATTGGCAAGCTTGGAGCATTCCTTGCCCTCTAGATTGGCCGCATCCTCAATTATCTTTCTTCATAGCTGCGCTAGCTGGCCTGGCTCTGATCCATCGATGCACAAGTGAAAAATGGGGTTGGGGAAAGTCTGAAGTGTTCTCTGTTGCACACAGGTTTGATGCCCTCCAATCCAACATTCCCCTCTACTCCCCATCTCTATGGAAGCAGGTCTGGGATCATGGAGGCCTCCCAAAGGTAAATTATTTTTCCTGGCTCCTCATCCATAAGCACATCTTGACTGGCGAAAACTTGGTCAAAAGAGGCATAGTTGGCCCTCACAGATGCTTGCTTTGCTACACAGCATTGGAATCAATGGAACATCTGTTCCTGGATTGTGTATTTACCCAAGATGTCTGGGTGAAATCTCTGCACGAGCTTAATGCTCAAACTCCTTCATAGGGCGTGATTACAAGCCTATTCATCTCGTGGATGGAGCGATCACCTCATGAATTACGCAGAAAGTCTTTGTGGTATAATATCTGGTTTGCCATTCCTAAATTCATTTGTTGGAAAATTTGACTGGCTAGAAATGATGTCATCTTTAACAACAGAACTTGCTCCTCCTTTGTGGTAGCAGCCAAAGTGAAGGCCTTGGTTATTGAGTCCTTGGCGAATATTCCCCACAAGACATACATCAACCTCTCCCCAGACGTGCTAAGTTGGATTGGTGTGCCTCTGAAGCCTGCTTTCAGTAATAACACACCCTCTCAACCCTGTCACAATCCAGAGTGGAGGCTGCGGATTTCTGAGACTGGCTTTAAAAATTGGTGGAAGAACCGTGACAAAGCCACAATCTTTTTTGATGGAGCCTCTAATGGAAACCCGGGAACCTTTGCAGCTGGGGGAGTCATCTATTCCCGGACAAGGCAAAGTAGAATCAACTTTAATTGGGGCCTTGGGCAGAGTTCTAACAATCAAGCAGAAATATTAGGACTGCTCAAATCTTGTGAGATCGCGCAAGAGCATAGAGAAGAAGACATACATGTCTTCGGAGACTCGGAAATCCCGATGAAGATCATGAACACAGGAGATCAATTCAATAACCCAGCCCTCAACAAGACTCTATAGAGCTCCTTCTTCCATATCCTCCGAAATTTAAACAAGGAAGCAGATGCAAAAGCAAAAGCAGGTTGCCTCTTAGCCTAAGGAGATCTCTTAAAAAATGACGATGCCCCAATTTGGTTTCCGATCCCTTAAGCTCCAACTATGTAAGAGCAAAACTCGACTCATCAGGATTTTTGGGAAAAATGAATATGTATCAGGGGTTGTTTAGGTTGCGGCCCAACCTATCTTCATAAAAATAAATAAATAAATAAAAAACTTACCCGTTCTTCTTAAAAAAAAAAAAACCCATTAGTGGTCCATAAGAACGTAGAGTTTCACTCCTACCAAATGCTTGTTGGTCATTGGTCATTAGTTTCACTCCTACCAAATGCTTGTTGGTCATTGGTCATTAACTTGTTTCCTTTTGTTAGAGGTACACTAACTTTTAGCCAATCATAAACAATTTTAACTCTTACACCATGATCAAAAGAAAGTTTTTTCTTAGCATCTACAAAAAAACTATCTCTTGGGTTGATTGTTGAAGCTACCTACATTGAGGTCATGTGCATTCTAGTAGCATATAGCCATAGTCCCATGCAGAAGATCGGATAATTTCCCTGATTACAAGTTAGCCTCTTTCTTAAAAAGTATTGGTTTCACTTTTTTTTCAAAGATAGAAAAACTTATCATAATTCAATAATCAATCGATAATAAAAACAGCAACCATTTTCTCGTATCCATAAATACAAACTACATCATTATTATTCAACAGCACTCACTACTATCCACAAATTATGAATTAGTTCATCATTATTATTCAACCATCCATGAATACAAATAAATTCATTATTTACTACTATCCTCTAATACAAATTAATATATCATTATTATTCAAGACCAACCACAATATGTTCAATACCCTAAATACCCAAAGTGCCCAAAGTGACATTGTAGAGGAAAAAAATAATAATAAATAATTCTCAACCAATCATAGATATCACTATTAGCCTTCAATAACTACTCACATCTAAATAAAGATGAATATTAAATAAAAAATAACAAACACATATATGTTTTCAATCATCATTATTTCTATTATTTGATATATTTACATAAACAACGTAAAAATTGCCGTTCAAGATATCACGGTGGAGGAAGATTCTGGCACTAATTTAGGGAATGCGTAACATAACCAGTCAGGTTAATATCTTAAAAGATTCCACTGCGTTTAATGGGAATTCAAAGGATAAAGGAATGCATTTATATTGTCTGGTTTCTCGCGACTCTTTTAAGAATTTTGGGAACTTAGCTGGTTAAATCACAAAATTTACCATTCAAATTGAGACTGCACCATATTCTAAGATTACAATTTTTGGTAATTCATAACAAATTTTTAAGATTTTTGATGAGGGAGATCACAAATTTTGATTTTTGCGATATTCGCAACCAGATTTCCACAAATTTGGGGCAAAATAGGTCCAATAAGACGAGAAGCATGAATGCTCCGCATTATCGATGAGCTGGACTGGGGTTGTAATTGATTTTGTCACCGAGAAAACTGCACCACGGCTTCTATATATTCACCATCATTTTACTTGAGTCCTTAGGAGTTGAGGGTGGGAGCCCTCGAAAATGTTGAACTGTCTTAAAGACAGTCCAAGAACAACCCTCATCTTCCTCGAATGAATTTTACAGTAGCATCTTTCAATTGAGCAGATTGTTCTCCCATTTAATATATATAGAATTGGTTCTGGCATAAGTTATATAAAGATTGCTATATTGAAAAAAAAAAAAAAAAACAGAGCAGAGCAAAAGGACAGTGATAAGGGTGGATCTACTGACTCCAAAAGAAACCTGCAATGAATTTATGTGCAGCGACAAAATCGATCAACAACACCGAGGGCTTGTGATAGTCCAGCTACCCCATTCCTTTGCACAAAAGTACCAGGGTTTGCCCAGATTGTTGATAACATATGCATAGGAAGATTCCGGCACCTGACCTATGGCAGTTGGAAGGCAGGACTGCCGAGATGTGCACTATCAGGTATTCAATTCACAAATTATTGACTCAAATGACAAAGATGTCCATCGCATTAGTGTTCACACTATTATTGTTGCTATTTAAATAATTTGTAAAGAAATAAACAAGAAAACTAGCAGTAGCTATTAAACGATTTGTACTGAAATAATCAAGAGACTAGCAGTACAACAATGAGATATCTGGGTTATAGTGATAAAAGCCTCCATGTAAAATAAAACCTCCACTTGCAAAGATGCATCTTTATATTACTATGTACCCTATGTAATGATACATAAACATGTAAAATCGGCAAGGGTCTGGAAAACCAAAAAATCGTAAAAATCTGAAAATATCCATAAAAATTAGCAAACATTAGCAAAATCAAGATACTATCAAAATATCGGTAAAAATAGATAAACATTGGCTAGGCCAAAAAATCATAATTTCGAGATAAAATCGAGATGTTCACAACAATGCTTCAAATATAGAAGCTTTATTAAAACTTTTCCATTGGCATTCCTTAGTTTCTCAATTTTTCTCATATTCCTCTTTACAACAGAAAAGTTTGCTAAATCATTACAAATCACATAATGGACTTGCACAAAATGACAACTGAGGTCACAACTCATGTGGCCACTGCACAACAAGCAAGAACATTTTCTGACGCTCATACCAAGTACTTGTTGTGAGCTTGTCATTTCATACAATTCAAGTTGGGGTCTGATGGCATTTCCTTCTTATACCTTTGAACGAATAGTCCCCCAATGATGTACACTGCCACAGCCATGGCCATCGAATCAATTCATTTAACATTCATGAAGAACAAAACCATTCAAAGTTAATATTCCAAGTCTCAAGATATACATGTCCTCATCAACAGACCTACTTCCTGTCTCTAACAATTGGGATACAATCATGCCTTACTGGAGGTACAGATACACCCTAGAAGACCAACAATTCAAAGGTTATGCATGCCACACTAAGTCTTGTGGTGCTATACTCTTTCCATCAGGGAAAAACACTTCATAATAAATGCAAACCTGAAGTCACACAAGTTCAAGGAATATATTTCATCTCATTTTTCATGCTTGTACTTTTTTCAAGACAAGTTCCATGTAGAATATCTTCAACACAACGCATCCTAAGAGTTTGCCATATGCATCCTTGTAACATCTGTGTCTTTGCCATTACACAATTGCATTCTCATAAGCTTACTTCAACAATATCCATCTTCATCCAGCCGGTAAAGATTTTTCCTGACAATCACAAACCTTGTCTCTCCATTGCATATTCAACCACACTGCTAGCCCTCTCAAATTTGACAATTACACAACCAACATATTGCAACTGTCAACAAACAAGATCTAATCAAGAAGGAAAATAGTAAATCTAATCAAGATCTAATCAACAAATTAGTAAATCTAATCAAGATCTAATCAACCATGAGAGTCACTCCCAACATGCTTCTTGACAAGCCATCTTTTGCTATGACAACCATGATCTCCACTATATGTTGTTCTTGCAACTAGCAAACACAAACCATGCACTATGTACCATGCTGCAGCCTTCTCTACAACAACTCAAAAATGCCCTGTCAACAACTGTTTACATGCATTCTATGCCACTTTGAAATCACCATACAAGCATTTTGCCTGCCACTAGCAAATTAGAATGCATAGATACCGGCCAGCAAAGCCCCAAGATTATTTATTTACTTTTACGCTGCACTCTGCTCACCATGTCTATGCTTGAGCACAATTATGAGACAAATGGGCACAAACAGGTATTCTCCATTCACCTACTATCTCTCTCATGCTATCACAAAGCTAGAACGATGACCTTCTTGATGGTGACTTCCACGGGCACAGGCATGACCTGCAAATGCAATCCACAAACCTCCCTTGTGAGAGAGATTAAGCTCATGCCAGCTTTGATCTCATGTAAAACTTGAGCAATAAGCTACTAATGCCTCAAACAGCGCATAAAGAAATACATAGCAGAGCCAGCAGCACAACAATAGCAAATACATCGCTCGAGCTGCAATGGTAAAAAGTTAAAACCACCCTAGCCAAAGTTTGCATAACAAAGCCCAACGGCCTAATTCGGCTGTATGCCCACTTTATGATTTATTTGCATTTTTGGGTGGTTGTACTGTTTTCGTGGGATTTACCCACATGGGTTTTCACTCTGTAAAATTATGGTCATTATGAAAGTATGTATAACTCTTCCTGAACATTCTGACCTACAGAGAGGCTGCTTTCAATACTTCCATTGGTCAAGCAACATGAGGATGCCTGAAAAATCAGGGAGTTTTGCATTGAGAGTACTTGTGGTTACCCTTTTGGTGGTTCAACTTGATGCGCTTAATGAAGAAGGGCAATGTCTTCTTGAGTTTAAGAGAAATCTTCATGATCAGTTTGGTAAATTGAAAAGTTGGATGTCCACCGATGAGAATCCTTGTAATTGGGAGGGTGTAAAGTGTATAAACAGTACTGGTGATCGTAAAGTATGGTCACTCGATCTCAGTGGCATGCATTTGATAGGAAGCTTGTCTCCCGCTATTTCTAATTTGACTTCTCTGAGAGTTCTTAATGTTTCAAGCAACATCCTATCGGGTAAAATACCACCTGAGCTTGGGGACTGCTTGCAGCTGGAGATTCTTGATATGAGTAGCAATAGTCTGCAAGGTCAAATCCCTCTGCAGTTATTCAAGTTGTCGTCCTTGAGAAAGCTTCAATTGTCTAATAATCGCATTGTTGGAAATCTGCCACAAGAGTTTGGTAATCTCTCATCTCTCGAGGAGATTTCTGTCTTTAACAACTATCTTACCGGTGCATTGCCCTCATCGTTGAGGCATCTTAAGAACTTGCAAGTCTTCTACGTTGGGAATAATATCCTGTCAGGTACAATTCCCCCAGAAATGAGTGAGTGTGATAGCTTGCAGATTATTGGATTGGCTCAAAATAACATTCAAGGTGAAATTCCAAAGGAGCTGGGAAGGCTTCAGAACCTAAGGGAATTGCGATTGTGGTTGAACAAATTTTCGGGTTCAATTCCTAAAGAACTCGGCAATTGCAGCAAGTTAGAGGGGATTGCTTTGTATGGCAACAATTTAGTTGGAGAGATTCCAGAGGAGCTTGGAAACTTGAAATATCTAAGGTATCTACATCTGTATAAGAATCATTTGAATGGAACAATCCCATGGCAGCTAGGGAACTGCACGTCCACAACTGACATGGACCTCTCCTCAAATTTTTTGACAGGATCCATTCCTCCAGAGCTTGGTCGCATAAAACGTTTGCGGGTGCTTCATCTGTTTAAGAATCGACTGACTGGAAATATTCCTCGACAACTTGGACAGTTAAGAAATTTAAGGGACTTGGATCTATCCCTTAATCAGCTTAGTGGCAGTATTCCAACTGAATTCCGACGTTTGAGCAGTTTAGAATCTCTACATATTTCTGGTAATTCCTTGAATGGCACAATTCCTCAGGATATCGGAGTTTCAAGTAGACTAAAATTTATTGATCTGTCAAAGAATCTTCTCAGTGGAACTATACCAAGTCGGGTTTGCAGTCTCGGAAAATTAACATTGTTAGACCTTCGTTCCAATCAGCTAACAGGGAATATTCCTTATAGTGTGACGACCTGCAAATCTCTAAAGCGGTTGAGTCTGGGAGACAACAAACTGACTGGTAGCCTACCCAAGGAGCTTTTCAAACTTGTTAGTTTGACTACTCTTGAATTAAATCAGAACAAGTTCAGTGGATTGATTCCACTAGAAGTAGGGAACTTGGAAAGTCCGGAGAAGCATCACTTTTCCGATAACTATTTCCTGGGTGGCCATCCCCATAAACTTGGGAATCTTTTGAAATTGATAACTTTAAATATCTCATCAAATAAGCTTACAGGAAGCATTCCCCTGCAGCTTGCCAAATTGTTAAACCTTGAACGACTTGACATGAGCATGAATGCTTTTACTGGCAGTGTCCCAAATGAGCTGGGCAATCTCGTTCATTTGGAATCACTGAAGCTTTCTGATAACAAACTGTCAGGACAAATACCTGGTATTCTTGGAAGGCTTTCCAGTTTGACAGAACTGCAACTGGGTGGGAACAACTTTTCAGGACCTATCCCACCAGAACTTGGTAAACTGAAAGGCTTGCAGATTACTCTAAATCTGAGCTGGAATAGTCTTTCAGGGTTATTACCAGCTGAACTGGGCAATCTGAGTTTGTTAGAATCCATCTATCTCAATGGCAACCAATTTGTTGGCCAACTTCCTCCTTCATTTGCAAATCTTCGGAGTTTGATGCTGTGTAATGTTTCATACAATAACCTTACTGGGCCTCTGCCTAACATAACTATTTTTCGCAACATGCCCGTTAGTTGTTTCATTGAAAATCAGGGGCTCTGTGGAGGACCAATGCCAGATGCATGCCAACCCTTAAGTGCAGGGCATTTGGCAAATATTGTGGTCATAATTGCTGGAGTGTTTGGGGGGTCTGCATTCATTATAATGGTGGTCATTACCTGTTTTTTGAGGCAGCCAGAATGTATGCTCATTCCTCCTGAAGACCAACAATCTGTTATGTCAGTGGTTTATTTTATCCCAACAAAGAGCTTCACTTTCGAAGACATAGTAGAAGCCACGGGTAATTTCTCTGAGACAGCTGTGATTGGAAGAGGAGGATTTGGAACAGTTTATAAGGCCACCCTGCATTCAGGAGAACTCATTGCTGTCAAAAAGATGGTTTCTCAACTAGAAGGAAACGCTATAGAAAAGAGCTTCAACTCTGAGATATCCACTCTTGGTGAAATCAAACATCGTAATATCGTGAAGCTCTATGGGTTCTGCTATGGCAATGGATCAAAGCTTCTTTTCTATCAGTATATGCCAAGTGGAAGCTTGGGTGAGCTGCTTCATAGAAGTTCATGTACATTAGATTGGGATGCTCGTTACAAAATTGCCCTAGGAGCAGCACAGGGGCTATCATACTTACATAATGATCACATACCACGAATTATTCATCGAGATATAACGTCCAATAATATTCTACTTGATGAAAATTTTGAAGCTCATGTGGGAGATTTTGGACTGGCCAAGCTGATCGACGTTTCATGTTCAAAGACAATGACTGCTGTTGTTGGCTCATATGGCTATATTGCTCCTGGTAAGTTATGTCTGCGCCCTGAGTAAATTCTTATTTACCAATTCTGTCATTCACTATGAAATATACTGTACTACTTTATTTGATGAGTTTCTATTGCATGAATATTGCTTCTTAATGAAATTTTCTTGGCAATATCTCAAATTTATTACTCAAGAATATGCTTATTTCCTTGGACTTGTTTTATGATCTTCACTCATGGTATCATTCTTTTATACACACAAAGCAACAAATTTAGGGTTTAGTTCACCAGGTTAGAAACAAAGTTAGGATCAGTTTATTTTCTTGGTGTTAGTTCAATTTGTTAGAATGCAGTGTCTTTAAGTTGTTTCGAAGTTGGAATCTAGTTCCTGGAGATGATTGAATCACCTTCCACCTAAGTGCACTGGACAATAACGAAATATTACACAACTTTTCCAAATAAATAAAATAAATCAAACACTATCATAGCACAATAGGTATGCAGCCTTTGTAATTTTTTAAAGGAAAGTTGCTTTGCAGGCCTATTTTTAAAGTTGAAGCATAAGTAATAAATCAAACACCTATCATAGAAAAGTAGCTATGTAGATCTCAAAACATTTTTTGAGATTGAAAGATAAAAGGCCATCATGAGTTGCATTTTGTTAATTCACTTATAAATCCTTATCTTTCTAACCGGCTACAAGGGGGTTTTTATCGGACAATCCTCAACATACAGGGTCAGAAGCTCAAACATTCATGAATCGATTTCTTGAACCTTCCATAGCCTATTACTGGGTCTGTCCTGTCTTCATTAGCTTGCATAAAACCTTATTGAGGTCCCATGCTTATTGGGGTTTTTAGGCATTCAAATTTGAGCCAAAAATTTTGGCCTCCAAAACCTATCTACCCTTATTCTCCTTTGTTATGTCACAAGGTTTTCTGAACTTCAAACTAGTTCGGCTAACTTTATCACATCATATGGCTATTGACCAAGTGCTTAGATGATGTTCATATTCGCTTTTGTTATGTCACAAGGTTTGCCAAACTTCAAACAGGTCAGAAGGATCACTTGGCTAGGGTCAGGGCGTTGGTTAGGTTGGTTGCAATTAAGCCAAAAAATAATAGATCTATTATTAGGATAGCTTTTCCTTGCTTGGAGTTTTCCAGAGTAAATCATGGTGTACATGATCTATATATGTATTGTTGTGTATGATTGTTATCATTATTTCTCTTGTATTAGTTTTATGTCTAACATGGTGTGAGAGCCAAATTTATGAGAAATTCAATTTCCAAGTAGTTACAATAGTAGATCTAAAGGTTATGTTAGCATATCTTAAGGCTACTACAACGGTTCAGAAAGTACAATAGAAGTTTTGAAGGTTATTGTAGCAGATATGAAGGTTACAACAACATATCTAAAGGTTATAGCTACAAATATGAGAGACCAACAAATAGCTATAATGCATATTTGGGTATACAATAAGTAGATCTTGCATATTTAAGTGACCAACAAACATATTTATTGTAGATCTAGGTATACAACAAGCAGATCTTGTAGATTTGGGTGACTAGTAGACAAATCTAGTGAAAATATAGATTTATGGTAAGAAAATATTGTATATCTAAGTGACTAGTAGATAAATCTAGTGCAAATATAGGTATACACCAACCAGATCTAGTAGATATAGAGACCAAAAGTTATTTTTATTGTGTGCTTAAAGGACTAAGCATATTTATAGGGAAATTTTATTTATATTTGGAAGATGGTAGTAGCTAGACTCGGGTTTGAAGACAAATTTAATGGAGCTTCAAACTTCCTACCCCAAAAAGAAAGAGTTACTTTTCTTTTGTAGGAAAACAATCATTGGAAGATTTTTGACAAAGTAGTGTATTTTCCAATATATATGCAACAATTGGTAGCTCATGAGAAGAAAGAGATCAAATCCATGTAGGTAATCCTGGATGTAGTGAAGGATCATCTCATTACTCACTTGTTTGAGAAGAAGACAACCAAGGAGATGTTTGCCGCCCTAGTTAGTCTCTACAAGAGAAAGAACGTAAACAAGAAGATTGTATTAAGGAATAAGCTCATATATATGTAGATTTCCATATCAAATTTAGTTAATAGTTACCTCATGAAGATCACTTAGATATGTGATTAAGTTGTAACAGTTGGGGAGAAGGTGATTGATGTAGAATAGGTAGATACAACATTGAATGGAATCTCAAATCCTTGGGAATCATTTTACAAGGGTATAAGTGCATGGGAGAACCTTCCTATTTTTGAGAGGCTTTAGGATGATTATGTTTAAGAAGAGGCTTGGGGGGGTCTAAATCTAACAAGCAAGAAGGTGATGAGAACCTGACACTTGTCAGTATGACAAGGAAGGGAAAAGGAAAGGGTTACAATGAAGGAAAGAGTGAGGATTCATCCTCACAATCATGGAAGAAGAAATACTTGAGTAAAATAAAGTGTTTCATATGTCACTAGAAAGGAATTATGCATCACAATGTCTAGAGAGGAAGAAGGGTAGAGAAAAGTTGTAACAGGAGGAGGTAACATCCTCAACAAAAACTTTAATGAGCAAGTTTTCTATGAAATTTGAGAAGGATTCCTTACATGTTTCCTCCCTTTCTACCAGCAGAGTTTCCATGGGTGCATGGTATGTGGATAATGGTGTATCTCTCCATATGACATCAAAATGGGAGTTGTTTACTAGATTGACAGAGTAGGACTCAAGAGTACAAGTAGAGCTTGGTAATGATTGCAAGTATACAATAAAAGGATTTGGGACAACTTCATTTCCGCTCATTGTAAGTGAAGGATGTGATTTATTTTCCAGGGCTCAAGAAGAACCTTCTCTCAATCTTGTTCATGGAATACAAGGGTTTTTCCATGAAGTTATAGAAAGAGAAAGCACTTATCAAGAAAGAAAGATCTATCCCTAACACAAGTTAGGTTATTGGGGTTAGAGAAGGAAATTTGTGCAGGTTACAAGGTGAGCTTGTTTAAGCCTTGGTTCATAGCAGTGACAACTTGTGTGAGTTGTGGCATAGGAGGATGGGGCACCTGCATTATAGGGAATTGTTTTTTCTCATAGAGATTGTCATTGGTCTTCTAGATTTCAATGGGGTTTGCAAATGGTGTGCACTTGGAAAACGTGCCAAGGTTGCTTTCCCAAGAAACGAATCTAAATCCAAGGAAATTTTGGACATGATACATTCATATGTATGTGGACTAATGTTAGTAACATCAAGATAGGGAGGCGTGTATTGCATGTATTTTACTGACAAATTTTCTAGGAATACATGGACCTACTTCATGAAGACCAAGGATGAGTTCTTCAGTAGGTTTTAGAAGTTCAAGATTCTCATGGAGAACCAGACATAAAATAATATCAAGCTTTTGAGGTCAGAAAATGAGGGTGACTATACCTTTAATGACTTGAATTATTTTTGTAAGGAGGAAGGATCTATGAGGAAGTTGATGATATCATACAACCCATAGTATAGTGGGGTTGCTGAGCAAAATACCATGCCAATCATAAGGTTTGCCATCAATATTACCCATATTCCTTTGAGGGGAAGCATGCAATATGATGGTCTACATCTATAACAAGAGTTCTCACAATATCTTGGAGTAAAATACAACAAAGGAAGCATTCATTACTGTGAAGCCAAGGGTGAGCCAAGTATGTGTCTTTGGTTGTCCATTGTATGTAAATGTACCAAAAGAGAATAGCACCAAGATGAATCCCTCTAGCATAAAGGGTGTGTTTGTGGATATAGCGAGACTTCAAAGACTTACTGGATGTTCATTCTAGCATAATGGAGGACTACAATTAGCTAATATGTGAAGTTTTAGGATGACCTTTCATCTAGGAAGTCACATGAGACCCTACTAGCGATGGAGATAAGGATCAGGAAACTCTAGAGGTTGATTCTATATAAGAAACTTCCAGTTTAGGAAGTCAACCTTCGGATGAGGAGGAGGAGAGGTCAAATCCTTCTATTTTTTCCAAGATACCTCGATGGTTCATGCAAACATTAAGATATTCTTAGGACCATGTGGAGGGTCCTTAGAGTGTATTCAAGGAGAGCAAGCCTCAAAAGAAGTTTCGAAACTATATGGCACTAATAAGTAGCATCATTAAAGAAGCAATATATTGGTAGGTTTGGAGGAATTCCATGGTAGTGGATGATGTGTGGGACATTATGCCAAGACTAGAGGGAAAGCAAATCCTATGTGGCTCTTCAGGAAGTTTCTTCCTTGATAAGAGGGAGTGTTGATGTTTGTAGCATTGGATACGAACTTTCACATAGGCCCGGTGTTGGATGTGTGGAAGTCATTCAAAAGGGTCCTTTCTATTTTGTAATTCACTTTAATTAAAATTAATTATTAAAGTGAGGAGTAATTTATTAGTGATTTTACTAATGTTTAATAAAATATAAAGTGTTTACATTAGTTATTCAAATGCCATATCCACCGTTGATTGGGATTTAATCTCAACAATCAATATTGTTGAGAGATTAGGGTTATGGAAACTTGATCATCGACTTAATGTTATAAAATAAAGAATAAGTGAAAGGGAAGGGCACAAAGAGTGTGATATATAGAATGTTAGAAAAAAAAAAGTGAGAGAGTGATAAAGGATTTCTACTCAATACGTAAATCTAAAGGAGAAAAAAGAAAATGATGTGGGCAACAAAAGGAGAACAACCCATCTCTTAGAAATCGAAAGGGTTGTACTCAACAAGTGCAAAGGAAACTTTAGGAAGTCATACAACCCAATAAAAGATAAGGGTGGGTGTATAGATTTCTAGCAAAAATTTCAATAGTAGCAGGAGGGTTTTTAAAGTAGATTTTGGTAGGGACATATAGGCTATATGGTGTACTATAAAAATGAGGGTTTTCTATAATTTTTTCTTGTTTTCTCAATGGAATATTTCCCACTTAGGGAGCCCTTATAATTTTGGAGTAATTTTGTTGAAAAGTTGATATTTGAAGTGTAGAAAATTTTGCGTGTATTTTAGAGATTGATTTCCTGTAACTTCTACTAGTTCTTTTATTCCAATAAAATTTCTAGAAAGTGTATTTTATTCTATGAGTTGAAGAATTCAATCTACATTAATTTTTCAGTAAGGAAACCATAAAGAATTAATTTACCTAGGTTTTTGGAATATATTTAACAACTATAAGGCGATGATGCTCTAACTCCCTTGTTAGAATGCTACATAACATTAACCCCCTTTGTTATGCCCTCTAATGCATGCTCACAATTTCTCTACTCTACTATGGAATAAGAAACAAATCGAATAGAATGGAACCCATGCTCCTCCCAATGGCTCAATTTTAACATAGCTTGATAAAACTAGGGGTCAACTATGACTCCTTCAAGTATCAACTATAGTTACAACTTTGACCCTTTTAAAGTATTCTTCATAGTTCACACATGGTTATCCCCTTTCCCATGAGTAATTGTGGTTGACGTGGCATCCTCAAACCATGTTGGTTAATTGGAAAGGTAAAATTTTGGGAGGCATAACTTTTATGATACTAAATTCGATTGAAAATTTTCTTACACCATTGGAAAAGATTACTGCCAAAAGATCTAGCTTAAGAAATATTTTTGGACTAAAAATCTTTGTTTAATTCCTTAAAATAACCCCACAATTATCGTTAAAAGGATTTTCCAGTAAAATTGACCTTGCAAGTTGCTTCCTCTAATTTTTCCACTCTAAAAGAATTGTGATAGATGACTAATAATATAATGATACAATTTAGGTCAAACCATAACAATAGCTCAATATGATCCTAATAGAGTATTGATCCTAGTTCTATCAAGAGGAGTGGAGGTCTTTCACATTGTTTATCCTATGAAACCTAAGCTGGGAGTGGTATGTTAAGCCATGCTCTCTTAGGTGTGTTATGGTGACTATTGATTTCCTACTAGGGAAGATTCTTCAGTATAGTTGATAGTTCTACTTACAAGTTATATTTATGACCGAGTCAATATAATTGACACTCTGACATATTCTAGCAAAGGAAAGGGTAGGATGTGGAAGATGGAAGTAGGTTAGGAAGGGTTATTTGGAGTAGTTAATAATGTTATTTGGAATTGTAAATGCCAACTTAATTCCTTTCGTGTCTTCAACACTTGCTTCATTTATTTATGAGGATCTTAGTGTAATGTTAAATTCATATTGGAACTTTGACTTAATTAGTAATATTGTTGGATATTTCATTTGAAGGATTATTTTCTTTTATGGTTATATGGATGTTAACACTGGAAAATCGTACAACATAAGATGACATTAATTAATGCCAAGCCAAAGGATTTATAGGGCTGGAAGACATTACAGAATCCAGAAAGTATTTAAAAATCTCAAAGGTGAGGAAAACCAAATTTGAACTAGTCTTAAATGTTGTTTGTGTGCATTATCCTTTGAGAAGAGCGCCTTCTGCGTGCCTTTTTTTGCCCGATATGCACGCATTCCCTAGAGTGGCGAAATGTCACTATCTGGGACCACACAAATCAAAGTACAAGTCACTCCTTACTTGAAGCCGCCTAAGGACAACCACCAACGCCTCCTTAGACACTATGTGAGCACACAATGGAATATTTGGAGCACACAAAGGAATCATACCCCTCTCTTGGGTCACCATCCTCCATGTACCAAGAGAGTGAAGGAGTATTTGAAATCTCCTATATAAAGCCACCATGAGATGAAGAATGGGTGATCACATTGTTATGCTGGCCAAAATTGCCCAAGCAATACTAGAAGTGTGTGACCCATAACTGAAGACAGAGGGGACTCATTTGTTGGCCACCCAACAAGCTCAGTCCACACAGTAGAGAGAGAGGGAGACTGCACCAAGGCAATCTTGGGATAAAAACATCCTTGCATCGGGACCTAGAACTATTGTCTAGGGGCCCTTTGGCAAGAGGGTAAAGTATCACTCTTCTTACTACCAGTGCTCAACAAGAGGGGCCTAGAGCCACCGTTTTCATTATTGTGTCGTTTGACTCGTTCAGAGCTTTTGTTTATTTATGTTTAGTTTTAGTTTATTTTTTAGACTACATTTGCATGCTTTTTCTCCTATATAGTATGCTCATTTACTTCACTTTTTTCTGCCTGTTACCAATAGTTTAAAGGGGTAAACCACACCCCTTAAACTAGTGTGATTTCGTACATACGTGCACCAAATGCACCACAACAGGATTGGCGACTCCACTAATGTTTTATTACCAGGTTTATGTGGTTGTGCCTTCTTTTGCAGGAGAACTCTGTCTATGTTGCATAGTGGAGCTGGATTTCCTCTGATTTCTCTTGCAGTCCCTAGATTCACCCTGAGTGATAGATTGAAGAAGAGAAGCTCCTAAATTTTTTACTTGTAGGATTTTGCACGCATTTTTTCCTCACAGATGCACAGGGCGCGCGTTTAGTGCTGACCCACACACAGAAACCGCACTTGTCTTAGCCTTTTGCACGCAATTTACAGAATGAGAAATTTCTCCCTAAATTCTGTCTTTTTCTACTTGTAAAGTGCTTGGCAGCCCCTAATGCACCTTCCAGCACTGGTTGTGGTACCCCGCAGCTTATTAAAACCCACTTTTAGCTACTTTTTGTAGGCTTAGTGTCAGTTTTACTTCAAGTTGGTTTTTGCAAAGTTCACACATAGTTTAAGTAGGGGGGAAAAATAACTTGCATTCCGAAAAAATTGTGTTTTGCAAATTTTGGTACTTACACCTAGATAACTAGTCCAAGTAAGTGGCCCAAGACCACGCATGCATAGCTAGTTTTATTTGTTCTAGTGTAAAAGTTTTTAGTTTAGTTCAATTTTTGCACTAGGAATTGCAGGACTAGGATTGAATTTTTTATAGAAGAGCAAGTAATCTATGCTACCTTTGCACCCTCCAGTGATCCTAGGTAAGCATATGAACGCTCCATATTCACAATTTTCCATCTCCCCAAACTTAGTCACATAGATTAACTAGGAAAAATTGAAAGAGGCCCATTATCTACACATGTTTTCCATTTGAGCCAGGAACAATACAAAATAGTTTAAATAGGGGATTTTGTAAAGGATCATCGATATCCACACGTTCAAATTATGTGCTTGTCCACTTTGTGCTCACACACACTCGCCCACTAAGCGAAGCAAAGACACCTAAAAATAACTTAACCAAACTCACTAAATTCTCCCCACAGGGCCACAAAAGAATTTATAGATTAAGTTAGGATCAAGGGGGTAGGCATCCAATAATCTGCCTTGATCATACTTCATATTGAAACATATAAGTTGTGTATTTAGGGAGCTTCAAATCCACCTATCGGCCCACGACAAAGAAAACCCGAGTGCGATAGAGACCTGTTTCAGAGGGATTCAGGCTTAGGTGTAGTGTGTGTGGTATCAGTTCCGGCTCCCTGACTCGGCTGATACTCGGTACTGTTAGCTGACTACCAAGAAGCCCAAGACTCGAATGCCCACGTGGGACGGTGGTTCTTAGTGGCAAAAAACTAGGGCAACCTTTACCCTATAGGTGACAGTGTAGGTAAGCGCCAGACCCTCTACCCTTACCTTGGTGGATTCTCTTTGGCTGACTGGGGGCATCGCCAGCTCTTATGGGAGGTTGTGCCGGCACTCGCAAGAAATCTTCTCAAGGCCCAGTTACTTTTTAGTGTGTGAGTATGCATAGGTCTTCTAGGATTTTGAGTATCATACGAAAATGAAAAAAAAACCACTTTTTTGATTGCTTGATCACATAGATTAATTTAAAAGGAAATCTATTTTATTTTTCGCTTTGTTTTATGTATGTGACAAGAAGTTTTCTTTGATCATAGACTCTATCCTCTCAAAGTTTTCCAAAACCAAACCTGGGTGACCCCTGATAGGTCACAACATAACCTCATCAATCCAGGTGTCTTTGGACCTCCCCCCATTACCGGGAGGGGTTCCAGGTCTTTTGCCATTCAGGCGTCAAAGACGGAACGCTACCACCATTATCATTTCGTCCTTTATCGGGGCAACCATAGTTGGGAACCCTAGTTGGTATCCCAAAACCACACCACATACCACTCCTCCCACGAACCTTAGTGGGCAGAGGAGTGCATCCCATATGGGAAGCCAACTGAATATACAGCAGGGTACATCGCAGACTAACCCTCGTTCTAACCAGAACTTTGTGTCTTCACACATTGAAATGGCGTCAACCTCTCAGTCACCTTTCTTAGCTTTGTTGAATCTGCTCTATTTAACCAAGCTAATGAATGACCCCATCGCAAACGATCCTACATGGCCTGTCATGCCCATGAAGCTCCCTTCGGATATACCAAAGTTCGAAGGCAAGTAAGCGGAAGACCCAGGTAACCATGTCATGACCTTTCACCTGTGGTGCTCATCGAAAATTATCATTGATGACACTATTCGATTGAGATTATTTCAACGCACTCTTACAGGAGTAGCCGCGAAGTGGTACGTGGAGAAACCCTTAGCTTCACATGGAACCTTTAGCGCCCTCGCTACCACGTTCCTAACATATTTTCAGTTACCCATTCACCATGATTCCGGAATGGAATTACTGACTCATTTTAGACAAACCCCCGTTGTCGATATCTTGGACCATCTCCATGAATGGAGGCGACATCATAGTTTATGTAAAGCTAAACTCGACGACCGGGTTCTCTTAGATTTGTTCTTGAAAACTCTTACGATAGAGATTTCAAAGGATGTGGCACAACAGAATCCCACATCCGAAGAGGACACAATCAACAAATCCCAGAAGCTTGAGCTGATTTATACGCAGTTAGGATACATTTACAACATCCTACCTAACGCCCCGCGCCTGCAAAATTATCAAAATAGACGCGTCGAACTCTACAGACAGGCTAATTAGGTCAATAACCCGGTTACCTAGGCAGCAGTAGTCAAAACCATGGTTACACATATAGTTCTACCCAGAACATACCTCAACCTGGTTTTCAAAGACATCATATGCCTCAGCAAAATTTGACCAATAGGGTGCCAGCGTATCACCAAGGAGGACCTTACCCTTCAGCTCAGGGGAATCAGTACGCAGAAAGAAAAAATGATGAAAGAACTCCCCTCCAACATCCAGGTGCAAACTTGAGACCGCACTACACTCAATCCCCAGCACACGACCCACCTATGCAAAACAACGCACAAGTGAACTTTGTGTAGCCATCCCAACACCAACCACACCAATACAATCAAGATAACTACCCTTTTGACATGGTGAAGAAAAATCCAAAAACAAGCCAAAAGGGAACCCTGAACAGGGGGGCAACAACCAACAGCACCCACCATGATCCCAGGCTTGAGGTAACTCCAACCAGAATCAGAACCAAGAGCCAAGAAATGCCCAACGCTAGAGAAAAAGGCCACCTCTTTGAAAAAACCATTCATGTTCGATATATGGTGAGTACATTCAATATACTCACCACTGTCCCGATCTCCCCAAGCTAAAAAAGCTACAGAGTAATCGAGGAAAAGGAAGATCTTCCCAACAACCAACTGTGATGCAAGAACCTTTCCCCAACCAAGGGACGGTTATTACTCACCAGAAAAATACAGACGATTCCTGGAAAAGTAGCCATTAAATCTACATGACTGGAGAAGAGATGTTTTTCCAAACACGGAATTGCAACTATGACACCCCACTAGACACCAATACGTCAGGGGCAAGTACCAGTGCACCGACCGCACCTTTGACCATTTCAAAGATGCCTATAGAACCATTGCCGAAAATGGCAAAGGGACCTAATAGGAGAGCATGAAACTACTCCAAAGCAGCCCATAATTATAGTATCATGGATGATTTAGCACAATCTCCCGCTGCTATGTCAGCTCTGGAAGTGCTGCAGTCATGCCTGAAACAACGGAAAGCCCTACTTTCCGCGTTAGGTGCTATCGATCCTAACGATACATGCATGATGGATTTTGACTTAGACAAAGCCACTCCCCGGCTTCCTCCCATGGTCGCCTTCCAGATACCAGTGTCGGTGCAGAATATCACTATCCACCGATGTGTCATAGACAAGGGTGCATCCACATGCATCATGTCCAAAAATGTTTGGAAGAAGTTAGCTTCTCCCGAACTAAAAACCTCAGTCATCATGCTTTGAGCATACGATGGTCGTCCCTCGACTCCCATCGGCCTCTACCAAAATGTCCTGGTCTGTTTAGCCAGAAAGATGGTCCACATAGACATCGAAGTCTTGGATGCTCACTTGGGTTACAATATACTCCTTGGGCAGAGTTATATGTATGCCATGTGTGCCATAGCCTCCTCCATATTCCGCATTATGATGTTCCCCCACGAGGACCGCATCGTTATCGTAGACCAATTGACGCACAACGAGAAGCGTCCCCTAACAAACACTGATGTAATCCTACCCTATGTAGGTACATCCATAAATACGCTTCCACGGTACCAAGAATATGGCCCTGGCCAATTCAAACCGTCATTCGTTCTAGGGTCATTTTTAGAACATCATCCCATTATCCCTGAGTCATCACCGGACACCACAGGGGATCCGGTATGCATGATGTCCACATAAAGCATCGAAGCTAGTCAGGACATGAACACAAGTAGTAATGACACTGAGGCATCGGCCATGGTAGCCTCTCTAGCCTATGCCGCCTCCCAAACCCCTTTCCTTTACCCCTCAGCTAGCTTCATCTCCCAGCAGGTTTTGGAAACACTGGTGTTACCCAACATATCGTTGGCATTCCCAGTTTGGTACCTCATTCCCCCTTCCGGAATAGAAGCTACCCATGTTAATGCCACAGGGTTGAAGCCCCTCAGTCCCAAGGAGCGTCCACCCGTCCAAGAAACAGTTGAGACCACCCCTGCAAAGGAAATTCCCATTGCAAAACCGGTGATCACAGCTAAGAAAACCCAGAGGATAGGAAAGAATATGGTTACCCCCACCATTCAACGAGAATCACTAGTCTGTGCCATATGTGACGTAATAGGTCACCCTACCCATATCTGTCCAGAGCTGGATGAATTAAAAACACTCCTTGGCTCTGAAACAAACATCGCAATGCCACGTTCTCATAAAAAGGAACCTACCACGAAAGGTAAAGGCAAAGCGCTGCATACCAATCACGCATGTGCTCTCTGCAACAACTATGGGCATTATACCCACCATTTCCCAGAGACACTGCGATATAGGGACGCCTTACATGCCATCGAGCGATCCTATCAATAGGATCCCTCCACCCAGGCATCCGGAAATGAACCTCGTACCATCCTGTACCTACAAGAGGAACGAAGGTCACCAGAAAGACAACCATTTGTCCCTCCTCCCCCAAAACCACCATACACCAACTAGGATTAGGGGAACCTGGTCGCCTCATCCCCTTGAGTTATTAGGGGCATTGATTACTGCAGACGGCTTGATCGAGTCTTTGACCCTAGGTCACCTAGGTAGCGGTAATATGTATTCGGGGAGTGACCATGCGCGTCGATTCTGCAGACGGCTTGATTGGGTCTTAGACCTAAGATGTCCTAGGTAGCAGTAACACCCATGATACTCAGGGAGTTACCAAGTAGGTAGATTCTGTAGACGGCTTGATCGGGTTTTTGACCCAAGATCTCATAGGCAGCAGTAACACCCATGGTACTCAGGGAGTTACCAGGTAGGTAGATTCTGCAAATGGCTTGATCAGGTCTTTGACCCAAGATCACCTAGGCAGCAGTAGTACCATGCAAATCGATTTTGCAGACAGTTTGATCAGGTATTTTTCCCAAGATCACCTAGGAAACAGTAGCACCATGCATGTCGATTTTGCAGACAGTTCGATCTGGTCTTTGGCCCAAGGACACCTAGGTAGCAGTAATCAATACCCTGGATACTCATACGATTCTACTTAGAACATATCACAACCTAGCTATCATGAAATTCACCCCAGCACTCATATACCAACCAAGGACAAGGGAAACGATATCCCCCATTCCCCGCACATAATGGACCAATGGCACAACGTAATTCACCGGTCAATCTAGTGCAACCCTTCCTAGGCTCATCACCAACCATAAAACCAGGAGAATTATGACAATCCTCCAAATGCTGCAAAAAGAAGCCGAGGAACAAACAAAAGGGAGATCCTGGACACAGGGCAGCAACCGGCAACGCCCCTCCTGATCTCAATCTGGGGACAACCACAACTGAAATCAAAACTAGGATCCAAGTAACAACTCCCAAGGGAAAACTGGAGCTTAGAGTATCTGATCACTGGACCAAAAGAAACATTGTGATCAGCACTCCATAACAAAAAGAGGCGATGCCACACATTTGCACTCCTGAAAAAATAATTTTTCAGCGCTGGAAGGTATTCCCTCTCTCATATTCTTTTTTAAAATTCTCATGACTTTCAATAATATCTAATAAAGAATATGCTTTCACTTGAGGTAGTTGTTTTTGCAGGAACAACTCTCAAACCATCCACAACGTTACCTCCTGAAATTTCCAGAGCAAGTATCATTCTACCCCCAACATGATATATTCCCAAAAAATATGCATATCCTGACATCATTACTCCATTAGAAATAAACCATAGGGTCTTCATATTTGACCATGTTTATCATCACCTCACCGTACACATGATAAACATCTCCGTTGGTCGGTAGAGCCTCCCCTCCACGGTGCCCGTCACCCATAGTAGACCATATATCACAACATAAGTGATGCCATGACCATACCACTTCAGTCCAGGAAGCACCTTGTGCTCATCCATCCATCATGCATAAGGGAAAGTTTACCATACATGCTGAAACCCCCTTCTCGAATGAACAGGTTGTACAAACGTATCAAAAGCGCACCACCACACCTCCCATTTGGCCCACCATACCTCCACTAGCATAATCCCATCTGTGATAACTTTACATCCGCTTCATCAACCTTGCACATGAGACCAACCAATGGGACCCCCACCCTCAGCAAAACACCTTCCTCATAACATCAGTGAGTGAACACTTTCATGTTTTGGGGTACCCGTCTCTATGTTTTGTACAAACCAAACCCCATTATTTCATTCTTTTGGTAAGTATACAAAGACCGCAAACAGTGCACTTCATCCCTTCACCCTCTCATTTCATCTTTTCTCCCATGGAAGCAGTCCATGAACACCCTTGGTTGGATTATTTCACCCCCACGCACAAACCATCATGAAATTCGTAGCCGGTTTACACCCACCTTGGAAGTCCTACCAACTCTAGGGATTTCCCCTTCAGAAATAACTTGACTGTCGCGAAGCTACTTAAGTATACTCTGACCTCGGGCCACTGAATCCCCATCATCAGTTTTTAGTCACCCTTTGCCAACATGCCTATGTTAAACCCATCACAACCAGGTCCCCGACCCCTTATGTCAGCGTCCCCCAGTTCAGTTGAGGCTTCCTTTTTTTCGACTTCAACACCCATATTCCAAAAGGGAAGTTGTACCTTGGATCACCCCTCTCCATACAAAAGGGGCATCCTCGGATGGCACTGTGGGAGACATCATTGTCCAAAGATTTCGTCGATCCTCCTAACATTCGACTACGACAAAAACTTTCATGTCAAGATGGTGTCGTACCTTACAACCATTGCACTTTGATTAGATTCATCGAATACCTGTGCCTCCATAAGCTCCTCTGTCAATAACGCTTACATAGGAAGGTCCCAGCCAGCACCTATGCGTACAATGTGCAGCTATATATGCCATACCAAGTTTACGCATATGGGTATCGAATAGCACCTATTGTCAAATAAAAAATTCCCCTGAGGGCGTTAGCAGTCGTCGTCAACAACCACCAATATCACTACCATATCAGTGATACAGACATAACATATATCTGTCAATTTTTTTTAACTAGCCACAACATCACGAGCATGGGACATGCCCGCCTCGTTGAAAATTTGTATATGTATTGTAATTTGCATTTGCCTACAGGGATCCCTTAGGCCATGGTCATCTTGGAAATGGTGTAGGGTGTTTTCAATTTCAATCTTCACGCAAGCCTCTCTCTCTCTCTCTACGCACGATACAGAAAAGAAACTATAATGTATTCGGCTATACAGTTCTTCCTAGACCTCACACATTAGGGGGCAACTGTTAACACTGGAAAATCGTACAGCAGAAGACGACATTAATTAATGTCAAGCCAAAGGATTTATAGGGCTGGAAGACATTACAGAATCTAGAAAGTATTTAAAAATCTCAAACGTTTGAGGAAAATAAAATTTGAACTAGTCTTAAATTTTGTTTGCGCACATTATCCTTTGAGAAGAGCGCCTTCTGCGCGCCTTTTTTCCTGATATGCACGCATTCCTGAGAGTGGCGGAATTTCACTATCCGAGACCACACAAAGCAAAGGACAAGTCACTCCTTACTTGAAGACGCCTAAGGATAGCCACCAATGCCTCCTTAGACACTATGTGAGCACACAATGGAATATTTGGAGCACACAAAGGAATCATACTGCTCTCTTGGGTCACCATCCTCCATGTACCAAGAGAGGGAAGGAGGATTTGAAATCTCCTATATAAAGCCACCATGAGATGAAGAATGGGTGATCACATTGTTATGTTGGCCAGAATTTCCCAAGAAATACTAGCAGTGTGTGACCCGGAGCTGAAGACAGAGGGGACTCACTTGTTGGCCACCCAACAAGCTCAGTCCACATAGTAGAGAGAGAGGGAGACTGTAACGAGGCAACCTTGGGATAAAAACATCCTTGCATCGGGACCTAGAACCATTGTCTAGGGGCCCTTTGGAAAGAGGGTAAAGTATCACTCTTCTTACTACCAATTCTCAATAAGAGGGGCCTAGAGCCACCGTTTGCATTATTGTGTTGTTTGACTCGTTAAGAGCTTCTGTTTATTTATGTTTATTTTTAGTTTAGTTTTTAGATTACATTTGCATGCTTTTTCTCCTATATAGTATGCTCATTTACTCCACTTTTTTCTACCTGTTACCAATAGTTTAAAGGGGTAAACCACACCCCTTAAACTGGTGTGATTTTGTACATATGTGCACCAAACACACCACAACAATGACAACTTACATGAACTATGCATTAGAGATTATGATTGTTATTATTAGTACATGCACAAGTTATGTACTCACTAGTTATGTATGTATGTATATATGTATTTGTACGCTAGTATTAACACATAATATAATTGTAATTTAGCCTTCATTTGGATTAATTACCTTTCATTTTATAATTTTGTTATATTTTACCAAAAGATGAATTTTCATTTTAGTTAGAATATGATTCGATCTAGTTGAAAATTCTTGTAATTTGCCCCAAAACTAAAATTAATTGATTATATTTTTTTCAACCTAAGTTAATGTTAGGTAGGCGAAGGAATATTTTATTATATTTTGAAATTCCCAATATTATTTTTGAGAGACTAGGAAATTGGTTGGGAAGAGGAATAAAGAGGAGGCTTGGGATAAGGGTATGAAGTTGGACAATTTTGGAGAGGAAATTACCAAGGGAAAATTAACAAGGAGACAAGGATTTTCAATAACATGAGCTTCAAAGGATTTTGAGATCTAGTATTTTCTATGGTTATTATAGGCATGAGCAGGGAGGGATAGTGAACCCTGTGTTTCTTGGGGTTTATAGTTGGATAAGCTACTAGTTTCCTGGGAGAAATTATTCTAGTTTGGGAAATACTTGATCGACTTAAGACTGTTGAAAAACTAAACTACTAGATTAGATAATATTGAAGGTATCTTACTAATTTTTTCTTGATTTAAGTTGTTTACATTTCATTATGTAGTCTCAATTAAATAGTTGGATTTGTAATTTAATTGGATAAGTTGTAGATGAATTTTTTATTTAAATTCTAGTTGAATGGTATTATGCAAAATTTAATCTTAGAACTTGTCACAAACATGACCCCTTAAATTTCCTCAAGGAGGTGGGATTTGAAAACTTTTCATCTATGTGCTTTCTCATAGGTCTATTCTAATTTCATATTCATATTTTATTCATCAATATTTTTCCATTGACATTGATTTCATAAAAAAATTTAAGCCTTAGGTGCTAAGCTATGGCCCTCTAAAGTTCACCTACGACCTTTTTTCTCACTTCTAACAGTCACACCTTGTTAGCATCTATGTGAGGATGATCCGAGATCTTTTCTTCTATGATTTTTTCAGAATTTCATGAAATAACATGTAAACACCATATATGAAATCACTTAAAGAATAAGAAACATAAAATATACCATAAAGACAAGGCAGACAATGTTTGATAAAGGAGTTCGTCTAATCTGGAATACGTCTCTAGGCCTTGCTTAAATAGTGGGGAGGTTGCTTCATTCATCTCATCAAAAATGAAAATGGGTACATGGAAAAATATTCATTATACCTCCATTTATGAGGATGACCTGAAAATGAGTTGTTTAGATCCATAAACGGTATGCACTAGTGAAATCCTCTTGAAATTCGTAGTAATTTGAGTATAAACTTGACTATATTATGCCATAGTCAACTTTGGCCGCTCAGAGAATATTTTAGATTCCACAACAAATTCCTTATAGGAATATTCTTCCTTAGTCCACGCAACTATGCAAGGTTCCGCTTAACTCTAGGTTTCGTCCCTTGTCTTGGTTCCATGACCCTGCTCAAAACTCCACTAAGTCCGTCTTCGTTTCTCGATCAAAGTGACATGAGTTTATAAGGTTCGGTGTCGGCAGACAAAACAAATTCCACTCTGTTGGAAGGTTGGCTGGCATATCATTTATAAGGTGTTGGCCACATGAGGAGGTTGTGGATTCTAGCCTCTGTGGACCATTTTTACATATATGAACAATATATATGTTATAACACAAACAACCCTAATATAAATATAACTTCTCATTTAATTTAAATATCACTATTGACCGTTTTAACATAACTATTTATATATATAAACACCGTCGATAACCATTCATGCTCCTCCTGCTCACAATAATTGTTGGTTATATAAGCAATGTGATTGCCCACCGATATAAGCATTCGACTATATTAAAACAATAAACTGTAATAAAATTTTCATATTTTAAAACTTTGTTAACTCACCAAATTCGTCCACCAAACTTTAACCGTCGAGTTGGTCGCCAACCGGGTTGGTTGGGGGGGGGGGTGTTTCCACCATCTGGGTGCCACATGACACCATATGATTGGGCCATCCAACTACTTCTAAATTTAGGGGGATGATGCAAGATTTGGTGGTTTCATCAAAATTAACCTCAACAAAAACCTTCACCAGATTTAGTGACACTCCGCCAAATTTAACCATTGTTTTGGATGGACCACCAAATTGGTAATGCTCCAAATTTATCTCGCACTCTACTAAATTTTTTCCTTTAGCTTAGTTTGACTGGAATTTTGACTGAGAATAAATTTTGTATACGAACTCAGATTTAGGCGCCATTTGTGTTGTTGGATTCCTTGTGATGATATATTCGATCTGGTCATGGTTTCACTGCGATTCAAGAACTTTAATTTTTGGGCCATTAGGATCCTCTTGGATCATTCCTCCCCACTTAAATAATTTTAGTCCTCCAAAAGTATAAAAAATACTACAATCTTAATCTGCATAACAAATGTCTTTGACATGCATCCTTTCCTTTCCTTCACCTTTGTACTTCAGAACAAGAGTGATCAAGCCGACACCTCTAACCACATGCAAATTTGTAGCTTCCAATACATATCCAACTTGCAATATTCCAAAGAAGACCATACTTGCATCCAACTTGCAAAATTCCAAACAAGACCATACTTGCCAAAGTTTATACAACACTAATGGTAAAGTTTTACATCAAAACCAATATCATGCTTTGTTATCTGTCTAAAGGCCAAAATATCACTATGTTGCATTCATAAGTGATGTTATACACTTCATCCCTTCTACAAATTTTTCCCTTTTATGAGGTCTTTAAAAAAGCAACATGTGATTTACAGTGGTGAACATACTCAACTACTTATAAAGGCTACCCATCTCTTACCTAATCAGCCTAAATGGATTTCTTCTTGTAGTTAGATTCCTTGTTGAAATGTTTCATTGGTTGGTTCCTTCATAGGTTCATCCTTATTTGTACGTATCTCTAGATGGATCTTCTAACATGTGGATTTCTGATGTCCACCCTTTTTGCAATTTCTATAATGGTTTTTCTTCCTCCAAACTTTCTTGATCTTATTTTTTGTCTCCTTCCTTGAATTGTTATCTTTTGTGCGACTCAGGCAAGACAAACTTGATTCAACTCTTCCTTTGAAATGATCACTATCATTGGAAAGTGGTGATGTGCTCTCATCATCACATGCTAACTCATAATTTTCACTGAAAGACTCTCCTTTCTCCATGGGTTTGGAGTTTCTTTCATCAACTTCCTCTCTGAAATAGCCCAATCCTACAGATTGAGGTAGTTACACCACTTGGATGGGATTCACAATGCCTTGACCATTAACTCCTAGGCCCTTTTCTTCATATCCCATCTTCTTCATTAACTTCGAACCAATGCCTGTAGTGTGGTTTTCAAAAGAACCAAAATCATCATCATAATGAGAACATGAAACTAAAGAATCAATGACATGTTTTACCTCAGTTGTCGATTCTAAAGCGCTTGTTGATGGATTCATTGAGTCTTCATTTATCTTCAACTTTTCCAAGGCCTCTTTTATGGCTTGTAACTAAATTTGCAATCCCTTCTTCTCCTCTTAGGATTCTTTTAGAAGTATTATTTGTCCAACATTATCTACTTGAGTGCTCTATTTTATCTCTGTAGAAATTTCTGAATCTTAATTCTTATGCAGAAATTATTTATGTTAATTCGGTTAAGCTTCTCCTACATATACAAGTTATCAACTAAATAAATTCAAGTTAACATCAAAGAAAAACACATAACAGATCTCTACCAATTCAGATCTAGAATAAGCACATGCACACATAGACAAAGTGACACAGTTATTTCTGGACAAACTGTCCGCGGAAAAGCCCAATGTGGGAAAATCGGTCTCTGGCTACTGGAGGGCTCTATTATTAAGAATATTTTTGAATACACAACTTTGGGTTCCAGATCTAGAAAACCCTACAGAGAAAACTCTAGATCTGCATCATTTGGCTGATCTAAGACCAATAATACTGACTAATCCACTCCCTCAAACGGGATTTACAGAACTCAACCAGATCTAGGCCTAGAAACCCTGAACTGCCCCTAAAATACACTGTGTCAGCCTCTGAAGGCCTCCAAATGCTCAACGTTGTCATTGGAAGGGATTGCATTACCCCAGACTGGGTGACATAGTCACTATGCTACCCCTAAGGGCCTCTGCGTAACCCCTGAAGGGATTCCAGAAAATCATGCTATCCTTGCTGGTGTCATCTGCTGCTGCTACTGCTGCTGTCGTCTGTTGCTGCTGCTGTTGCTGTCATCTAATGTTGCTGTTGCTGCCTTCCTCTACAATGTATTTCCTGATCTCTTCTTTGCTTCTTGTGTATTCTAGACCCAGGGATCAAATCATCTTATTGGTCTAAATTCCCCTCTCTGCAACTGAAACACTTGAGAATTCTTAGCAACCCCGCCCTAGAATCTCAACTTAGCTTCAGTGCTTTGCCTTTTTGTGTCTTACAAATGACCCCAAGCCTTTCCTTTATACTTTTCTCGTTGACAAATCAACGACCAAGATTAAATCTTTAATCAATGGCTAAGATTAAAATAAAGCTTGATCCGTGTGACTTAAGACAATTTCATCACATGTTTAATTAAATTCACTTTAATTATTTTATTTTCCTAAGTTTTAACTTAGGAAATACATTAAAATAATTAATTAATTTAATATGTCCTAAACCAGATGAAATTTCCCAAATCCATTTCTGGGTCTTGTAGATCAAGTGAACTCTAGTCCTTCCTCAAAATTTGGGGCCTAGAGCACAACTGATGCTACCCCAAATACACAAAATCTCAACAATCCCTCTTAGCATCAAGGGCGTGCTCTAGCAATACATCACACTTATGCATTACAAGATTTTGGGCACTGGTTCTGTGTTGCTGAAGCTTGGCCTCCTGCCACTCAACTCTGCACTGTTGCTGCCATTTTGTACTGCTACCCATGACTTTGCCACTGCTACTGCAACCACTGTACTACAACTCCCTCTTAATATGATGCATCTGTGCTGCTCATAGCACTGCCACTGCTGATTTTTTGTACTGCAACTTCAGTTTTTGAGAGAAACAACTAAATCTCCTGCCCAATATTTGACAGACAAGTTAAATGGATTGCATCCTCATCATTGAGCTCCATAGGCTACAGATCTGTATTGGCATCTAAAGAATTATGCACAGCTACATCTCTGCCTGCGTAATCAGACTCCCTCTGCACTACTGAAGTCACATCAGCTCCTTGTGCTAAAATCTATCATGCTGCTGCTGCACTACGCTATCCCTCTGAAGCTCTCTACGCTGCTATAGCTCTACACTACGTAAGTAGTACTGAACTGCACTGCTGAAGTCACATCAGCCTCTGCGATGCTACTGCTTCTACACTGCTGCTGCTATTCTCTGCGCTACTCCTCCCAGCCTCCATATTTGCCTCTTCTTATGCCTCATCTGTGATCTATGCACCCACTACTCCACTTGTACTGCTACTATCTTAAGGCTGCCATAGTTCGCATGTGATCCAAGAGATGAGTTGCTCAAGTATGCCTTACATCCATGTAGCTCCTTTACATGTCCATGTCACCCCACCTCCGTGGTTCATGAACACTCATGGCTACATCATCTCCAGACCCATCATCTACCCCTGCTGCTTTGGAAGAAGATGCTTCCTTGTCCTTCTTCTTTTTTGGACAATCGATGGAAAAATGTCTCATTTATCCACACTAGAAGCACTTGATCTTAGAAAGATCCTTCTTCTTCTTCGGTTGCTTATTTGATGTCGAGGTTGCATCTTCCACCTCTTCCTTCTTAACCTTGCTCAATGCAGGGTTGTGCTGCTTCTTGGTGAACCTTCGTAGTTCTTCTTGCTGCAGGATCGACCACAAGCTGTCCCAATCTGGGAGGTCCACTCTGCCCAAGATACTTTGGAAAAAGGTTTCCCACTCATCCGTGACTACATTGAGGGAAGTCCTGATTATCACTGCATCATCTACGGTTGCACCTGTTGCAGGCAACTGATCCCTGATTGACTGCAATATGAAGAGGAAATGCTCAATGTATTCTCCCTTGGTCATCATGAATGACCTCAGTTGGGCCTCCAAGAACATCTTTATTTGGACTGATTTTCCCTCATACAGGGAAGTCAAGGCCTTCCACATCTCATTAGCTGTCCTCTTCTCAACTATGTGTGGCACAATATGATCCTTGATACTGTCCATTATCAACCGCTTGGCATGCCCAACAACTTCCATATGCTTCTGTAGGAGATCCACATCTGTCAGTGTGGCCAGAGTCTGCTCTGCATGGTCTCTTAGACCGTATGCCTCAAGGACAATCAAGATCCTTGCTTTCCACACCAAAAATTTTAAGAGGCCCTCTAGCCTATCCTGATCACACAGTCCATGAGGAGCCATCTGCTCAGAATGTGTCGGAGCTACTCTTCTCTATGCTAGAGATCTGGATCTAGGGTCCTTTTCGAACTGGGCACCATCTGCTCCCTCGGACACTTGATTTCCCTCCTTGGAAATTTACCAAATCAACCATGATTCAGCTTCTTCTTTGATCCTCTGACCAAACTGCAAGTTTCCTTCGGAAAGAAACTTTTTGAGAAGCTGATATCTTCCCAACCTTTGTCACTTTTGCTAAGGCTAAAAATCTAAAAACTTCATAAATTTAACCCCACCAGCTCTTCTAAATTTTCTGCAGCTTTTCTGCAGAATTTTCTAGATTTGACAGATTCAGATCTAAATCACACTGGCCGGCTTCAGACCCAACCAGCGTCGTTTTTCCTGATCTCTTCTCTGCTGCTTTTCCAGCTACTTTCTGCAGCTAGATCCTTCAAATTCTTCAACTGGTGACCCTTCTAGATCTGCAATTTCTCTGAAACCATGTAGAAATTTCTGAATCTTAATTCTTATGCAGAAACTATTTCTATTAATCCGGTTAAGCTTCTCCTACTTATACAAGTTATCAACTGAATAAATTCAAGTTAACATCAAAGCTAAACACATAACAGATATCTACCAATTTGGATATAGAATAAGAACATGCACACATAGACAAAGTGACAGTTATTTTTGGACAAATTGTCCTCGGAAAAACTCAATGTGGAAAAACCAGTCTCTGGCTGCTGGAGGGCTCTATTATTAAGAATATTTCTGAATACACAACTCTGGGTTCCAGATCTGGAAAACCCTACAGATAAAACTCTAGATCTACAACACCTAGCTGATCTAAGACCAACAATACTTATTGATACACACCCTCAAATGGGATTTACAAAACTCAGCTAGATGTAGGCCTAGAAACCTCAGATCTGTCCCTGAAAGACACTGCATAAGCCTCTGAAGGCCTCCAAATGCTCAGCGTTGTCACTGGAAGGGACTGCGTTACCCCAGACTAGGTGACGTAGTCACTACGCTGCCCCTAAGGGTCTCTGCATAACCCCCGAAGGGTTTAAATAAAATCACACTATCCTTGTTGCTGTTGTTGCTGTTGTCTGTTGCTGTCATCTACTATTGCTACCGTCTGCTACTTCTACCGTCTGTTGCTGCTGCTACCTCCCTCTATGCTGTCTTTCCTAACCTCTTCTTTGCTTCTTGTGTATTCTATACCCCAGGATCAGATCATCCCTTTGCTGTAAATTCCCCTCTCTGCAACTGAAACACTTGAGAATTCTTAGTAACCCCGCCCTATAATCTCAGCTTAGCTTCAGTGATCTGCCTCTGTGTATCTTACAAATGACCCAAAGCCTTTCCTTTATACTTTTCTCGTTGACAAATAAATGACCAATATTAAATATTTAATCAATGGCTAAGATTAAAATAAAGCTTGATCCGTGTGACTTAAAACAATTTCATCACATGTTTAATTAAATTCACTTTAATTATTTTATTTTCCTAAGTTTTAACTTAGGAAATACATTAAAATAACTAATTAATTTAATATCTCCTAAACCAGATGAAATTTCCCAAATCCATTTTTGGGTCTTGTAGATCAGGTGAACTCTAGCCCTTCCTCAAAATTTGGGGCCTAGAGCACAACTGATGCTACCCCAAATACACAAAATCTCAACAATCTCCTCAATTTATTGGCGTCATGCTTTCTTTGACGTTCTTCCCATCATTGGTCCAAATGTAGAAATTTTAATACAAAATAAATGTATAGCCTGGATTCTCCTGATCTAACAATGTGCTATTGTTAAATACAAAATTGATTCTACTTATCTTTGCAGAAATTTAAAACATAATCACCAATTACAATATCATGAAGAAAGATCAATCACACATAACACAGATAATTTTACCAGGGAAAGGTTATAGCTAAAAACCCCAATATCTTATATTATGTATTATATCATGGATCATGAAATAATTACATACAAATCTCTAATCCAAGAGCTCTCAGTACATGAGCTAATTGTCTCACACTGTCATACAAAAATTGGCAAGTTCCTTAGCCAATTTACTATCTCTAGACAACCTGCCTCCACTGCACAATCCCTGCTGATAGCAATCCCTGAATGAGTGCAATCCTACTTGCCTTGACTGCACAATCCTCATGGGCACATCCAATGTGTGTGTAGTTTCATGTGTGCAACCGATAATGTCACAACCGAAGTCAACTTTCCTTTCACCTAGAACTCTACTGAGTCTCCACTGGATCTGACATGCATGTAGTTAATAGTAGTAAATCTTCAGTTGCATGTGAGACCACTAATTGTGAATTAATTAATAATTAATTCACTTGATCTCTCACTAGTGTATCTTTAGTTACAACTAGCACAACTGAGTTTAACTCAATTAACTGAGTTAAACTACTTTACAACTTTCATAATTTCACTTCCAACTCTGTTACAACTTCGAATCACTCAGTTACAACTAAGTCAACATGCATGTCCCACCAACCAACCTCTTAACTCAAAATTCCTATAACTAACTGATTTCCACTTCAGTTAACTATTTCCAAGTGCTCATTGAGAATATATTATTGTTTATTGTCCAACTATTATTAAGGGATAATAAAAGTCGACATGAATCTATAAATAGACATGCAATCTATAAATAGAACCTGCACATACATCTATAAATATTCATCATCTATAAATAGAATTTTCTCATGCATCTATAAATAGACATCCACCTAAAAATAGCCTGAGGATCCATCCTAGTGTAGGTGCTTAATTTTCACTAGGATCTTGTTGTTGAATCTCAACACTCCCTCTCAACAAGAAAGGGATTATCCTTCACCCCGATCCTGTCTCTATGGTATTCGAATTTTCTCCTGGTGAGCGCCTTCGTTAGAATGTCTGCATCCTGATCTTCCGTAGGAATGTACTGAAGCAACATGATTCTCCCCTGCACACAATCTCTGAGATGATGGTACTGGATATCTATATGCTTAGATCGATCATGAAACACAGGATTAATCGAGAGTTTAATGCACCTTGATTATCGCAATGAACCAGTGTCGGATCTAAATGAGAACCAAACAAACCAACCAAGATCTTTCTCATCCAGATAGCCTCACATGCAGCTTGAATCACTGCCATGTATTCTTCTTATGCTAAACTAAGTGACACAGATCTTTTCTTCCTGTTGTACCAAGAAACAACTGTAGATCTGATATTAAAGATCCCCCCTGATGTGCTCTTTCTTCCCATTGGGCTGCCCGCCCAATCTGCATCCATGAAGCCATGCAACTTAACCTCATCCGTCTTTCTATACCATAAACCATACTCTGATGTGCCCCTCAGGTATCTCAGGACATGCTTACCCACCTTCCAAAATAGCTTGGTAGGATTAACCATAGCTTGACTCAGTTGGTTAACCGCATAGAAAATGTCTGGTCTCATGCTCACTAGATACATTAGCAAACCCACTAACTGTCGATAGACAGTAGCATCCACTACCTCTCCAGAAGTAGCATCATCTTTCCTCCAGTTTCCTGGAATAGGAGTATCCATGGATTTTCATCCCTCTATGTGAAACTTACCCAGTATCTCCCTTGGATACTTGCCTTGAGACACAAAAATTTCACCATCTCGCTTCCATATTTCCAATCCAAGGAAATAATGAATGAGGCCCATATCCTTCATTCCGAACTCCCTTGTAAGGTCCTCCTTGCATGAGTGTATCAACTGCTCATCACCAATCAATATTAAATCATCAACATAAAGAATAATTATTAAAATCTTACCCTCCACCACAATTTGTTATCGGTTTGCATCTACTTCACTTTGGGTGAATTCTAGTCCGGTGAAATATATGTCTATTCGAGTGTACCAAGCATGGGGTGCTTGCTTCAGCCCATACAACGCTCTTTTGAGTTGGCACACATGCGACTCGCTATTGAATATCTCAAAACCTTTAGGATGCTCTATGTACACCTCTTCCTCATTGATCCCATTGAGAAACACAATTTTCACATCCATCTGATGAATGCGCCAGCCTATCTTCACTGAGAGAGCAAGGATGGTCCTTATGGAATAATACCTTGCGACAGGTACAAAGGTATCTTAATAATCTATCCCCTCGATTTGCGAGAAGCCTCGAGCCACAAATATGGCCTTGTATTTCTCAACACTCCCATCAGCATCTTTCATTACCTTGTAGATCCATCTTGAACCTACCACTGATTTATCAACCAGCCTTGGAACAATTTCCCAAGCATTTTTTTTGATAATGGATTCATACTCCTCCACCATTTCATCTACCTATGTGGGCTCCTGCACTGCTTCCTGAAAGGAATATGGTTTAGTCACAATATATTTGATCATGAGAGCCATGTATTTGGTAAAATTTTTAGGAGTCTGTATTTGTCTACGCTATGAAGTAGGGGGTCCTACATTCTGTGCAGCATCAAGTCTCAGCCTATAAGCTTATGTGGTACGCCGTCTGCGAGTTTTGATGGTTTGACGTGCATGAGTGGACTCCTCCACTGCATGAACCTCCCCCTATGGATGATCCACTTATAGAGACTCATCTTTCAGAATCAACAGTTCCTCATCCGCATGAAAGTCTTTGGTTCCTCCTCCACATGCAAGTCCAACTCCCTCTCAAGCGAAAACTGTATGGCTTTCCCCTAATCGAATTTTATATCCCATCGCACCACAGTCATCTGAATGTTTGGAAAATACACATGATAATTATGGGGTGTTTCTATGTACACCACAAAAATCCCAACTTCAGCAGTCGACTCTAGCTTCTTCCTGAAATCCTTGGTCACATGCACATAAACAGATGAACCAAAAATCTTAAAGTGTGAAACATCTGGTTTCTTACTAGTGAAATATTCTTCAGGTGTACTCATGCCAAGTACTCTATGAGGACAACAGTTTTACACATAAACTGCAATGTTGCATGCTTCAGCCCACAAATGAATTGGTAGGACCTAGTCATGCAACATCGTTCGTGTTGCACCCACGATCATTCTGTTTTTCCTCTCCATGACTCCATTTTGTTGTGGGTTATGAGGCGCTATGATTTCTCTTCGAATTCCTTATTTGATGCAGAAGTTCTTGAATTAGTTAGAGATGTATTCTCCACCATTATCGCTCCTAAGAGCCTTCAATTTCTTCCCCAACTCTTTCTCCACCAATGCCTTAAACTCACAGTACTTTGAGAATGTTTGATCCTTCTTCTGCATGAAGAAGATCCAGCATTTACGAGAAAAGTCATCAACAAAAATAACATAATACTTATGTTTTGCTTTTGAAGCAACCGAGAATGGTCCATGCACGTCTGTGTGAACTCTCTCACAAGGATCCTTGACACACAGTTCTCCTTCTCATAAAGGTGGAATTTACATACTCCCCCATGGTGCAAACCTTGCACTGATCTAACTGAGCAAGTGTTCCCATTAGAAGTCCAATATATATTTGCTGCATGACTTTCAAGGCTCCATGATGAAGATGGCCCAATTGCCTATGCCATAATTCCTCTTCATCCCAGCTCACCACTTTCTCTGCCTTTCCCATCATGGCAGCGCAACCAATATACCTCCAGCTTGTAGAGATTCTTAACTCAAATCCCTATCCTCTTGGCTTGACCTGTTGTTTTATGTCGCAGGAAATATTTTCCATCACTAAAAACAACGTCATAGCCTCTGTCCTCCAACATTGTGGCTGAGAATAAGTTTTTCTTTAGACCTGGAACATGCATCACATATTTCAATTGATATGGTTTACCTAAATCCCTCTGAAAGGTAATGGTACCAATGCCGGTCGCACTATACCATCCATCGTCACCCATCTCTATGTGCATCTAGAGATCTTTCTCCTCCAAGTCACTGAAAAGTTCCTTATCTCCCGTCATGTGGAAGGAAGCGACACTATCTAAATACGACACCGACCCTAATGCACTTGACACCATGCATGCGATCAGGGAGCCATTTTGATCTTGAATCAGTCGTAGCACCAAGAAAGTCTTTCTGCAAATTCGAATTCTTTCCACCAATAAACTCAACTCCTCCTCACTACTGCAAATTTGTAATACAAAATACATTTATAGCCTAGATTCTCCTGATCTAACAATGTGCTATTGTTAAATAAATAATCGCTTCTACTTATCTTTGCGGAAATTTAAAACACAATTGCCAATTACAATATCACAAAGAAAGATAAATCACACATAACACAAATAATTTTACCGGGGAAAGCTTATAGCTAAAAACCCCACTATCTTCTATTATGTATTATATCATGGATCATGAAACAATTAAATACAAAGATCTAATCCAAGAGCTCTCAGTACATGAGTTGACTGTTTCACACTATCATACAAAAATTGGCAAGTTCCTTAGCCAATTTACTATCTCTAGATAGCCTGCCTCTACTATGCAATCCTTGCTGATAGCAATCCCTGAATGAGTGAAATGCTGCTTGCCTTGACTACTTCTCATGGGCACATCCAATGTGTGTGTGGTTGCATGTGTGCAACCGATAATGTCGCAACTGATAGTCAACTTCCCTTTCACCTAGAATTCAACTGGGCCTCCACTAGATCTGACATGCATTAGGTTAATAGTAGTAAATCCTAAATTGCATGTGAGACCACTGATTGTGAATTAATTAATAATTAATTTACTTGATCTCTCACTAGTGTATCTTTAGTTACAACTAGCACAACTAAGTTTAACTCACTTAACTGAGTTAAAATACTTTACAACTTTCATAATTTCATTTCCAACTCTGTTACAACTTCGAATCACTTAGTTACAACTAAGTCAACCTACATGTCCCACCAATCAACCTCTTAACTTGAAATTCCTATAGTTAACTGATTTTCCACTTCAGTTAACTATTTCCAAGTGCTCATTGAGAATAGATTATTGTTTATTGTCCAACTATTATTAAGGTATAATAATAGTCGACATGCATCTATAAATAGACATGCAATCTATAAATAGAACTTGCACATACATCTATAAATAGACATAATCTATAAATATAATTTTCTCATGCATCTATAAATTGACATCCACCTAAAAATAGCCCGAGGATCCATCCTAGTGTAGGTGCTTAATTTTCACTAGGATATTCTTGTTGAATCTCAACAACATGCAATCCCAACAACTTCGATCTTCATCTCATCGCCTAAATTAGAACACACATCAATTGGTCCATCACCTGTAATCCCAACAACTGTGATCTTCATCTCATCGCCTAAATCAGAACCCAGGTCGTGATGCACCATAGAAATAGTTTTAAGCTTTCCTTTGCCACCATACTTCTTAGGATTCAATTCTGGATGTAGTTTCTAGTAATTCTCCTCGTCATTCCCTTCTTTCCTACAATGAATGCAAGAGGGATTTTATTCCTTTTTATTTTTTGTCACTGCCTTCTTTGCATGGCTATCTTGTTCATGCTTTCCCATGATTTTAAGGTCAATGTATTTGTGTTGACGAGAAAAATTGTACCACCGAAAACAAGGGGGTCTCCCCAGTGAAAGGTCCCAATTAGACCTCACACCGTTTGGGATAGGAGCCCCATCAAGTATGTGGGCCTAGCCGCCGCCAAATTTTTTTCCACTCTTGGTTGTCGGATGAGAAGATAATGAAGTGGTGGCAAGGGTGAAATGACCAATCAGTGAAACAAAATCAACCCAAGATTGACGAACCACAAACAAAGATATAATCAAGTCTAAGAAGAAAATAAAATGGGGTATGCCGTGAGCGGGATTGGTGAGCTAAAAACCCAGTCATACGTACATGAAAGAAAAAAATGCCAGAATTTAACTGCAAAGTAGTTCACAATAGATCACTGACATGGCAAGGAACAAGTGAACACTGATTCGAAAGAAAACGTACATGCAAACATTATGAATCAGTTCACAACCAATTGCATGCATGAAAGAACACATACAAAAATAGTGAAATATTAGACAACTAGTACTATCACCACAAGCAAGTATGTGAATCAGTGCCGAAAAAAGAGAATATATTATTAATTTTTCTGCAACTTCAAATACATATTTTACAACTCGTCAAAACACAATAGTGGAACATGGGCTATTCATCTCAATGCATGATACGAAAACCCAAGCCTCACTACAACTCCCTCCACTTAATACCAAGAGCTGAGTGCCTTTAGCTCTCAAGCACCAATTCGCTTTGTCGTCCTGGCTTCAATTTCCAAGCTAAAAGTCACCTCTGCTAAATTATCGAAGCCGCACATATAGGCTGAGGTGACTCTTCAGTTGCCCTCGACTCTTGACCTCCCCAACTGTTGGGCTGGCTTGCGACTTGGGCCATATGAGACCTGTGACCTATGGTCATCTGTGACCTACAACCCGGGGTAATCTGTGACCTGTGACTTGGGGTCCTTCTGCAACCTGTGGCCTGGGGTCATCTGCGACTTGTGACCTGGGGTCATTCTGCGACCTGCGACTTGGGGTCATATGCAACCTGGGAAGTTGCAACCTAGGGTTACTCCTTCTATCTTTCTCTTTTGGAGAGCTCAGACCTTGCTCACCAGAGGACAACCCCAGCTTTCGCCACGCGAACTAGTAGCTTCCATCTACTGCAAATTCCATTACAGTGTCAAGGGAATTTACATGAGTCGGTAAATGGGACAACAATTTCATGTTTTGAGTGAGATCTTTGAGCATTCGCATGACATGCGTTTTCTTGTTGGTTTGAATCCTTGTTTTGTAGCTTTCGGAGGAAGGCAAAAAATTTCCTCGTCTAGGTCAGTGATGTAACCTCCTCATGTTACTTGCAAGCGAACAAAATTCCATTAGCCATATATATATATATATATGCGTTGAGGAAACAACATTAGAACTTTAATATATTTATGGATGTTAAAATCAACTTGGACCCATGTGTAGTCCTAGTCTGTAGAAGAACATATGTATAACGCATGCATGCGCCTACTGAACTTGTTTAATCATGTAAGGGGAGAAAAAAAAACTTGAAATTCCAACCGAAATTCATCACACAACCAAAATGTATAGTTAGCTCTCGCTTAATGTTTCTTTCCAATGGTGATGATGCCGAAAACCAAGGAAAATCCCACGTGTTGCTATGTGCTGTGACAGACCGCGGCGTGCGACCTCAGCAGAGTATTGAGAGGCTGCGACTTGGTGAGGATTGTGACTTGTAGTAGTCGCAGGGTCGCAGCTCATCCTTTATGCCTCCGTCTAAGGTGTGCGACTTGATGAGGAGTGCGACTTACAGCAGTCGCAGGGTCGCAACTCATCCTTTTTGCCTCCGTTTAAGGTGTGCGACTTAGCGACCTAAGTGAGGATAGTGACCTATGGAAGTCACATAGTCACAGTTCACAACAGGTCGCGCCTTTTATTCGTTCTTGAGGTTCACGAATTTGCAACCTATGGATACCTGCGACTGGAACGGAGGTCACAAGGTCACGTTCGGGATTGGGTCGCATCTGCCACTACTATAGAAAAACTATGACTATGCGACCTGTTAGCATAATGACCTTTGGAGCCCCTTGCTTACCATACTGAAATTGAACATTAATCTCTCTTCGAAGTGTGATCCTTGCATTCAAAGACGTTGAACTGTGATGATTGAGAATGTTAAGAAAACATCGCTACCTTGATGAGCCTTCATGTGCACCTTTTTCAGGCTGGTTACTGGTTGCCAGGACGCATTAGAGCATATGCCACTGCTGCACAGTAGCATCAGTGTGCAATAGAAAATAAAAATGTGATTTTTAAAATATAGTGGTCGGCTCACCAGTGTTATGGCACAAAGGATTCGACCTTTCCCACAGGCACGTAGTCACCCAAACGCCGTGTGTTAGCATGCGTACCCCATCATCCTTTGATTGTTTGAAAAATAAATTAGAAAAAGTTTATCCTCATGCTGAGCATAGATGTAAATGCATTTTATTAGCGTTCTTGTGTTGTTGTGTTCAAATGATACTCGAAGAATGGGCATAACACGTAATAATTAAATCCACACGTTTGATGGAAATGCTGCTACACAATACCTACTACATCATTCAGAATGCATCCTCATCAGTATTGATTATTTAAAAGTGTTCTTCCCTCGTTCATGTTGAAATAGCTTCCATGCATGGCCTCTTTATCTGCATCAAATTTGTGTTGCCCACTCGGCCTCTTAATACCTTGGCTGTGCCTGAAAAAAACTCTCTGACATGCACCTCTGATGTCAATAAAAAACAGAGATATGCCTTTCATCTCCTTCATCGTTTTTGTCCCTGTGCATTTATTTGAAGTGCACTAGCCTTTGTGGTAATTACCCATGCAGATTTTAAATATCTTGAGTGTGCTACTATGTCCTATAGTAAAAATTTTTAATCCTCTATCCAATTTGAGCACCCACCACCACACATGTCAAAGAATTGTCACGTGTCATATTTGAGCAGTTCGTATGGACAATTAGAGCCTCATTTTGTTGAGTATATTAATGGTGTCATGTTAATGGATATTTAATGAACCTGTTAAACCATTCAACGCATATTGATGGCCTCCTCGACCAATTTCCTGAAAATGGTGGATCGAGAACAAGTTAGCTCTCGGTAGTGGTGAGAACACACAAATGACCAAATAAAACTATTCACTTGAGGAGCATCCAAGATGTTACAAATTAAATCGATTGTTTGAGCACACTTGAGTTTGGAGATTGGCTTAAAACTTATATTTTCAAGCATCTTTTGATCGTATTAGGCCTTGATACTTCATGATGCCACAAGGTAACGATTCATTCACAGAGAAGGCTTCTTTTAAATAATCGGGACCATGCTCTTGGAGGGTGGGGATTATATGCAAAGCAGGGATGGTTTACATGCATCTAGGGCTTTGAGGGCACAAAGGGGCATGTAGTTCACGTAAACCCTAATGCACATGTTGTAGGGTAGAACCTGACAAGCACTTAGGGGAATAGGCTAGGCATAAACTCTTACTGTGATGTTGTGCGATGCAAATGGGAGTGCAACCACATGAAAGAGTATCATCCTTTTGACAAAATAGGGTTTCTCCTAAACCCTACCATGGTTAAGGTTTCATAATGCGAGCCAGACTTGAGACCTCACCTACCCGAGCCCAATGCCCTTATTGATTGGTGATGACAACTAGGGGAACACATCTCTGAATCCGTGGAGGGCATCTCAATGCTCTTTGAAGCAGTAAACCCTCAAATCCTAATTTGTGAATGAGATATGACAGGTGGGTGCAGTAATAGGGTTCAGCAGAAATAGGTCACAAGGATATCAACTGACTCAAGGCCGGTTCAAAACCTTAATGGCTGAGCAAGCAGAGGGGACCCAAAATTTTGAATATACCCTAAATTTTGGGTGGTGTTGTAGCAACTACAACAATTGGTGAACCACTGGTAGAATCCAACATCTCTGTCAATGTCCCCACAATAATTTGAGTTTGGATAGTGATGCAAGGGAATATTGAACAGGTACTATGAATACCTCTTGTAGTACTTTGACCTTTACAGATATGCCCAATCCTTGCACCTCAGCTAGGTCTTTTTAATCAGAAAATGCCCAAGTAGAAGGTCACGCATGTGATTAGTTTTATGATGATGTATAGAGTGAGGCATCAGGCTTGTTATATTCAGAATTTTGAATTAATTCTTTGGTGTTGCTCCGCTGCCAGTAGGCCTGGACAGTACCCTGATAGAGTCACCTCAAGAAATCACAAACGTTTCTCTACTTCCAGCAAGCCTGGTCATTACCTTGGCGGAGTCGTTGCGTTACCTCTCTGTGCAGGAAGCCTTTCTCAATCCTTTACCCTTATTTTCTTCATGTGCTTGTAGAAATTATGTGTATGTGCTTGTGGCACTTATTTTTCATGGGTGAATGAGGGATCCATACTTATTTTACGAGCAAGAGAGGTTGTTTCTTGTTTGACAGAAACTGAAAGATATTATGATTTGGGTTTTCCCCCATGCCAAGCCTTCACATCCCATCTACCACCTATAGGTGAAACATGCAAAACAGATCATTAAGATATTCAAGACTATGCTGGGCACAAGGTTAAGGTTGCAGATATAGGCCATTCAAACTCATTAGGGTTCCCCACAAGAAGCCTTCTTTTATCTCCCCAGCTAATGAATTAGACTCGTATGAATTAATATCGAGAACGTGACTTTGATGACCTGTTCTAAGAGAAGCTTCCGCTTGGGGCAACCACCGCAACCTCACACAAACAATAGGGTTAGGGTCTCAGAAATTATGACAAGGAAAGCTTGCAATATCATAAGGGTTTTGATGCGTGCATAGAGGTGAAGGCAATATATCTATCTCCAAACATGTGCAAGGAGGAGTAAGAAGGCTAGTCAGGGCACTGAGGGTTTGAAGGCTCCAAGTTCAATGACGGCTCATGCAGTGGTTTGCAATATACACAAACTTTCAGAGCTAGGTCAACAACCAGTGCATATGATGCGAGGAGTCAAGTGTACACGTGATGCAATAGATGAGTATTATGACGCAATGCAATGCCATTTGCAGGAAATATCAAATAGCTGCAGGTGAAAAAACAAGGCAAGGCACATGCAGTGATTATCTGAATATTATGCTGCAATAAGTAAACTAAAATAGCATGAGTGAAAAATAATGGAAAATTATAATTCATAAAGCTACTGACCGTAAGAAAATATAGCAAACATAATTTGAAACCATAAATCAAACCCTAGCAAGTAAAACCTAATTAACGACTTGAACCAACAAAATTTTATTAACAAATCCTGGCTAGCCTAAACCTAAAACCATAATTTAACCGGAGAGGCGGTCGGGTTATGTGAAATCAGATTTCTAATGCAACCATCGCATTAGCTCCCAACTTGTAAGAACAATAATGTTTGCAATTAGAACCAGCAAACAAAATTGTGCACCCACAACAAGAATTACCTGACAGACATGTGCAACAACAAGAAGGTCATGGCTACTTACCAGAGAACGTGCCAAAATGGATTGTTCAAGTTGAACCACAATTTCATCATGATATGCAAAAAGATGTACTTGAAACCTAAAATAATTTATAAATGGCACATAACCATTCATGCATAAACCTAGATCCGACAGAGTTGAGGTAAGCCATTGCCTACTTGCAGATATATTTATCGGATAGAATCCGTCAAGCCAGCTGGGAATCTCATCGTGATTTTGAGGATGACAGAATGGGACAAATAAGCATACACCAGGCGAAGCTAAGATGCTCGTGAATCCAAGTGTAGAAACCCTCTTTTTGAAACCCTGGTTTGAAGTTGTCCTTGGGTTTTTTCGGGGACATGAGGATCTCATGTAACCGTCAGCGGGGGCTGAAGTGCCTCACCACCCTGGACAAAATCTGGACCTTCCAACGGGGGTCTTTAAAACTTCAATGGTTTCGTGAGATCAACTAGAGGATGGATGTGGTCAGTATTTGTGGTGACTAGACAACTTCCAATGAGCGTATTGTTAATTCGATCAAATGTTTGCGAACTAACAGATTGAAATTCCAACATATCAGATTCTTCAGATTTCCCAAGATGAGATGAATAAACTGGAATATTTTTAGGCAATAGGGAGGCTTGTAAAACATCACATCTTTCTACCTGAATGCAATTGGTACTGGCCAAGCAACAACCAAAGAGATCATAGGCAATGGCCAGTGTTCTCCTTCCAGTGAATAAATTAGGGTATAGAGGTTGTTGCATATCGAGTATTAGGGGACATAAAGATGTTTTCAGAGAAACTTCACTCGAATCGAAGGCTTGCCCAGATGAGCTGACATCCGTCATAGTTTTTCTAAGAGGAGCGTGGTGCATGGGAACCGTAATCCTATAAACCCTAATTCGAGAAACCCTAGTTTGACTTGTTTCAGGGGTCTCATCAGGATTGTGAGAACGTGAGATAACTGTCAGCGGAATCTGAATTTCCTTGACTTCCTGATTGGTCCCTGAATCATCAAAAAGCGAATCATCGAATTTCGGTGGCTTCATAGGGTCAACATATGGATACGAATGACAGTCACAGGAGGTGTGAGTGAAGTATATTAGGCTCCTCTAGGGTTAAAAATGGGGATGAATCAACAAGAGAAAAATCTTGAGGTTGCCGAGATAGGCCATCACTCTCTTAGATGCTTAAAGATTGCGGATGAAAAAGATCAGAAATAAGAGATTCATCAATTTTGTAATGTGATTGTGTAAAACTACCTGCGTGTTCATGATTGTCGTCAACACTAGTACAAGACAATTTTCAATGATTTGAATAAATTAATGGCATGGCAGACTCAAGAAATGAATCAGGGAATAATGGATGAAATGATTTGGATGCGGGGGTATGAATCATACAAGGACCTTCATCTCGCACATTAATGTCATCTAGAGAGGCTAATGATCCTGCATGCACATTACGGTCCAAGGATTTTGTAGGGCAAACAAATTTATTCTGGACAAGGCCCAATTCATTGTCGGTATGTGAATGAGATTTAGAACTGGACCCAGGCAAATGTTCAGTGCACCCGAGATTGGTTTCATCAACATGGAGAGATGTTAGGCCAATGTGGTTTTCAAGTTATGATTTGACAGGGTGTGTGAAAGATTCAAAGGTGATACAAAATATTTCATTTTCCCGTAAGCATATATCATCACTTGCACTATTTGCGACCAAAATTCCATTACGCGGTACTTCAGGAGGAGGAAAAGGAATGTCACAAATAGCAATATTCTTCTTGGAGGCCTGAATGTGTCCCAGACTCGGGGAGATGGACAAGGAAATATTAGGGGAAGAATCCGTACAGTTAGTAACTTGAGGATTTTCATAACAGACATGAGGATCATGATTAGTTACAGATGGAAGGTGTTGCAAGGAAATGAAAACCACTTGTCGAAACTGTTCAATTAAATATGCCCAATCGAAATCTCTCTCAAGGAACTCAAAACAAGGATGAAAAAATATAATATCAAACTCCTCTAGAGATTCTTGAGGTTTCATTTTGATCCCATTTAACCTTATCAATACATTTTGAAAATCGTAGCTGTGAAGATCTTGTTGAAATTCATTGGCGAGTTGCCCGAACGAATGGATGGGAGCTGCTGGAAACGTGCGAAACCAATGCTTAACTCGACCTTCAAGAGTGAGGGGGAAAAGCACACAAGACAACTCTTCGTCATCAATTTCGTAATGCTCCCAAAAATCAACGAAATCAGAAAGGTGCTCGGTTATGGAAATTCATTCTCACCATCAAATTTTAACTAAGACAAGTGATATAGAGGTTCATCGGGGATTAAGCATCGAGAACCAGAGAAATCTAATAAAAATCTTGGGAGAATGATTTGGGGACGAGCCATTTACAGATATGAGACTAACTGCAGGCTCTAAGGGCTCAGCTTGTCGTCTAGCCTTCCTTCTAGAGCCAATCTGTTGATGGGAAAAATTGTACCACTAACAAAAAGGGGGTATTCTCAGTGAATGGTCCCAATTAGACCTCACACCATTTGGGATAGGAGCCCCATCCAATATGTAGGCTCGGCCACTGCCATAAGTGTTTCCACTCTTGGTTGTCAGATGAGCAGATGATGAAGTGGAGGCAAGGGTGAAATGAATAATCAGTGAAGCAAAATCAACCCAAGATTGACGAACCACAAATAAAGATATAAGAAAGTCTAAGCAGCAAAAGAAAAGCGAGTACGCCGTGAGCAGGATTGGTGAGCCAAAAACCCAGTCATACGTACATGAAAAAAAACATGCCAAAAGTTAACTGCAAATTAGTTCACAATAGATCACTGATATGGCAAGGAACAAGTGAACACTGATTCGAAAGCAAACGTACATGCAACCATTATGAATCAGTTCACAACTAATTGCATGCATGAAAGCACACGTACAAACATAGTGAAATGTTAGACAACTAGTACTATCACCACAAGCAAGCATGCGAATAAGTTTCGGAAAAAGAGAATATAATATTAATGTTGTTGCAACTTCAAATACATATTTTACAACTCGTCAAAACCCAATAGTGGAACATGGGCTATTTGTATCAATGGATGATACCAAAACCCCAGCCTCACTACTACTCCCTCCACTTGATACCAATATTTGAGTGCCTTTAGCTCTCAAGTACCAATTCACTTTGCCATCCTGGCTTCAATTTCCTAGCTAAAAGTCTCCTTTGCTGATTTCCCAAAGCTGCACATATAGGCTGAGGTGACTCTTGACCTCCTTGACTGTTGGGTTGTCTTGCGACTTGGGCCATCTGCGACTTGCGACCTATGGTCATCTGCGACCTGTGACCCAGGGTAATCTGCGACCTATGACCTGACGTCAACTGCAACCTGCGACCTAAGACCTGGGGTCATCTGTGACCTGAGGTTAGTCGCGACCTAGGAAGTTGCAACCTGGGAAGTTGTGACCTAGGGTTACTCCTTCTATCTTTCTCTTTTGGAGAGCCTTGCTCGTCGGAGGACAACCCCAGCTTTCGCCATGCGAACTAGCAGCTTCTATCTACTACAAATGCCATTGCAGTGTTAAGGGAATTTACATGAGTTGGTAAATGGGACAACAATGTTCTGTTTTGAGTGAGATCTTTGACCATTCGCATGACGTGCGTTTTCTTGTTGGTTCGAATCCTTGTTTTGTAGCTTCCAGAGGAAGGCAAAAACTTTCTTCGTCTAGGTCAGCACTATAACCTCCTCATGTTACCTGCAACCGAACATATTCCATTATATATATATATGTGTGTGTGTGTGTGTGTGTGTGTGTGTGTGTGTTGACGAAACAACATTAGAACTGTAATATATTTATGGAAGTTAAAATCAACTTGGACCCCTGTGTAGTCCCAGTCTGCAGATGAATGTATGTATAACTTGTGCGTGCCCCTACTAAGCTTGTTAAATCATGTAAAGGGGAGAAAAAAAAACTTGAAATTCCAACCGACATGCATCACACAACCTAAATGTATAATTAGCTTTTGCTTAATGTTTCTTTCCAATGGTGATGATGCCGAAAACCAAGGAAAATCCCACGTGTTGTTGTGTGCTAGGACAGATAGTGGCGTGCGACCTCAACAGAGTATTGAGAGGCTTCGAATTGGCAAGGATTGCGACTTGTAGCAGTCGCAAGTTTGCAACTCATCCTTTCTGGCTCCATCTAAGGTGTGCGACTTGTAGTAGTCGCAGGGTCGCAGCTCATCATTTCTGCTTCCGTCTAAGGTGTGCGACTTAGCGACCTGAGCGAGGATAGCAACCTATGGAAGTCATTTAGTCGCAGTTCACAAAAGGTCTCGCCTTCTATTTGTTCCTAAGGTTCACGACTTTGCGACTTGTGGATACTTGCGACTTGAATGGAGGTGGCAAGGTCGCGTTTGGGATTGGGTCGCATCTGCCGCTGCTATAGATAAACTGCAACTATGCGACCTGTTAGCATAATTCCCTATGTAGCCACTTACTTACCATACTGAAATCGAACATTAATCTCCCTTTTGAGTGTGATCCTTGCGTTCAAAGACGTTGAATTGTGATGATCGAGAATGTTGAGAAAACATCGCTACCTTGATGAGCCTTCATGCACACCTTTTTTAGGCTGGTTACCAGTTGCCAGGACGCGTTAGAGCATATGCTGCTACTGCACATTAGCATCAGTGGGAAACATAAAAGAAAAATGCGATTTTTAAAATACAGTGGTCAGACCACCGGTGTTATGGCGCAAAGGATTCGAACTTTCCCATAGGCATGTAGTCACCCAAACGCCATGTGTTAGCAAGCGTACCCCATCATCCTGTGATTTTTTGAAAAATAAATCATACATAGTTTCTTCTCATGCTAAATGCATATGTAAATGCATTTTCTTAGCGTGCTTGTGTTGTTGTGTTCAAACTCTACTCGAAGAATGGGCATAACATGTAATCATTAAATATGCACGTTTGATGCCAACGCTGCTACGCAGAACCCACTACATCATTCGGAATGCATCCTCATTAGTATTGATTATTTGAAAGCGTTCTTCCCTCATTCATGTTGAAATAGCTACCGTGCATGGCCTCTTTATCTATGTCAAAGGCGTGTTACCCACTCGGCCTCTTAATACCTTGGTTGCGCCTGAAACAAACTTTCTAACATGCACCTTTGATGTCAATCACAAACAGATATATGCCTTTCATCTCCTTCATCGTTTTTGTCCCTATGCATTTCTTTGAAGTGCACCAGCCTTTGTGGTAATTACCCATGTGGCTTTTAAATATATTGAGTGCGCTACTATGTCCTATAGTAAAAATAGTTAATCCTCTATCCAATTTGAGCACCCACCACCCCACATGTCAAAGAATTGTCGCGTGTCATATTTGAGGAGTTTGTATGGACAATTAGAGCCTCATATTTTGGAGTATCTTAATGGTGATGAATTAATGGATCTTTAATGAACCTATTACACCATTCAATGCATATTGATGGCCTCCTCGACCAATTTCCTGAAAGTGGTGGGTCGAGAACAAGTTATCTCTTGGTAGTGTTGAGAACACACAAATGACCAAATAAAACTATTCACTTGAGGAGCATCCAAGATGTTACAAATTAAATCAATTGTTTGAGCACACTTGAGTTTGGAGACCGACTTAAAACTTATATTTTCATGCATCTATTGATCATAGTAGACCTTGATACTTCATGATGCCACAAGGTAACAATTCATTCACAGAGAAGGCTTCTTTTAAATAATCGGGACCATGCTCTTGGAAGGTGGGGATTAAATTCAAATCAGGTCTGGTTTACATGCATCTAGGGCTGTGAGGCCACAAAGGGGCATGCCGTTCACGCAAACCCTAATGCGCATGTTGAAGGGTATAACCTGACAAGAAATTAGGGGAATAGGCTAGACAAAGACTCTCATTGTGATGTCGCGCGATGCCAATGGGAGAGCAACCACATGAAAGAGGATCATCCTTTTGAAAAACTAGGGTTTCTCCCAAACCCTACCATGATTAGGGTTTCATAATGCGAGCCAGACTCGAGACCTCACCTACCTGAGCCCAACACCCCTATTTATTGGTGATGACAACTAGAGGAAGATATCTCTGAATCCGCAGAGGGGCTCTCAATGCTCTTTGAAGCAGAAAACCCTCAAACCCTAGTGTGTGAATGAGATATCAAGATAGGCGGGTGCGATAAGAGGGTTCAGAATAAATAGGTCATGGGGATATCAACCGACTGAAGGCCGAGTTGAAACCTTAATGGCTAAGCGAGCAGAGGGGACCCAAAATTTTGAATATACCCAAAATTTTGGGTGGTGTTGTAGCGACAACAACAATTTGATACTAACTGCATCAAGAGTAGTGGGTTCAAAAAACACAAATGAATGTCGAAGATAACTATGAAAATATCCAAAATATTTCATCAAAGTAAGTGGTGAATCTAAAGGAATAACCAATGCCAAAGCTTGCTTCCTAAATTCCTTCGTGATACTTTGAACAATTTAACCTTTTCCTTGTCTCAAATGTTTCCATTATATCATAGCTTTCTGTCGATATCCCAATGGATGAAATTTCCCTTTTAATGCAGAAACAAATTCAAAACAAGAAGGATGGAGTTTACCCATATGCTTACTACCTTTCTGAAGTTTTCTTTCCCACCATATAAGAGTGGTGCCTCCAATTCAAAGTGATGTCCTCTGGATCTTTGCCTCATCATTTTCAATCTATATGTAGAAACATACATCAATCTGTCTGATCCAAATTTTTAGCTTTTCTCCATTACATTTTCCATTAAACATAGGAAAAGAAAACTTTACATCCAATTTAAAAAAAAAATCTTTTCAGGCGCATTTCTATGTTGTCTATTAGAATGATGAGAAGAATATGAAGAAGTATAACATTCACTTGAACATGGAGATTGAGGCTCAGGAGGTTCTCCCCCATTTCCTTGATTTACCAAAGCATTGTCCTTTGCTCTCTCTTTCTTCTTCTTTTCCTTCTTCAATAATTTCATCTCTTGATCTACAAACAAATTTCCTACCTTATTTTCCATGTTGTAGAAAGCTTTACGAAAATATTTCTCATTATCAATACGAGAATTTTCATCTTCCATTTTCCTTCTTCGTTTTGCATGCCCAATCTTTGGGTTAAAAGACTCAATTTTTCCTTCACCCTTTTTGAGTTTGGACATAGTTATCATACACACTCATAATTCACATCAACAAGAAGAACACTTTGATAATAGACATGATCCAAGATATTTTCTTCTATGATGTTTTCCAAACTGCATGAAAGAGAATGTAAAAACCATATGTGAAAACATTAAAGAAGAATCAACATAAAGGAGACCATAAAGACAATGCACATAATGTTTGATAACATAGTTCGTCCAATGTGGCATAAATTTTTAGGCCCTGATTCAATAGTGGGGAGGTCAGTTCATTCATATCAACAAATATAAAAATGAGTACATGACAAAAATACATCATTATATCTCCATTTCTGAGGATGAATTGAAATGGGTTGCTCAAATCTAGAAAAAAACTACACTAGTGAAATCCTCTCGAAATTTTGAGTAATTTGAGTATAAACTTGACTATATTTTGCCACAATATACCTTGGCCCGTTAGAGAATATTTTAATTAGATTCCACAACATATTCCCTATAGGAATATTCAAAGAATATTATCGAGAATATTCCTCCTCGATCCAAATGCCCACGCAAGGTTCTGCCAGGCTCCAAGTTCCATCCCATGTCTTGGTTCCAAAACCCTGTTCACGGCTTAGCTCGACCCTCCTCTGTTTCCTAGTAGAAATGACATGAGATAGTTTATAATTTTCGATGTCAATAGACAAAACAAAGTCTGTTGAACTAGCAGGTTGGTTGGCATACCACTGGTAAGGCGTTGGCCACATGGGGAGTGTGAAAATTTCTTAAACTTAAGAAACCCTACTGTTAAATCTTGATTTACTTCTCCTATTTACATAAGTTATTAATCTAAATATTTATAATTAACATAGAAGTAAATACAATTAACAACCTACACATACATATAAAATAATGAATAACATGCTCCCAAGAAACAAGAAAACCAGTGCTGCTAGCTTCTGGAGGGTTTTTATTATTATGCAGATTCTAAATACAACAATCCTAGGCACCAAAACTGGTTAACCCAACAGAGAAATATAAATTGTAGCAATACCTCTATCTCGGAGACAGAAAAATATCACTGAGTCACACCCTCAAACAAGATTTACAGAACTCAGTCCTTTCCTAGCCTCTAGAAGCCCCAACGCTACTCTAAAGCCCTCTGAATCAGCCTTATTGGCCTGCATCAACCTCTGCCCTACTTAGGAAGGGCCCGCGTCACCCTAGAAGGGGTTACGTTGCCCCTACGCTGCCCTAACTAGGTCTGCGTCAGCCTTTCTTGGATCCTGCTGCCTCTACGCTACCCCTGCTGGGCTCTTGGATGGACTGCATAGCTGCTACCTCTGCGCTGCTCTGGAATGCTCCTTTTGTGCCCTCATTGTACTCTTGGCCCAGGATCAAACCATCTTGCTTTCCAATTCTTCCCCTCGCTGCAGCTGAAACTATTCTGAAATTCTTAACAAACCACGACCTAAAATATCAGCTTAACTTCAGTGCTCTGTCAGTGTGTGTGTTCTCCAACTAACCCCAAGCCCTTCTCTTATACTTTTCTTGCTGAAACATCAAAGACTATGATCTAATATATAATCGACAATTAAGATTAGAAGTTGCTTGATCCGTGTCACTTAATTTATTCTCATCACACGTTTAATTTAATTCACTTTAATATTTTAATTTTCCTAAGTTACACTTAGGGTCCTGAATTAAAAATATTAATTATATGAATAGAAATTAAACTGGATGGAATTCTTCTAAATTCTTTCTAGGTCTTGGAAATCTCATGTACTCCAGCTCCTCCACAAAGTTTGGTAGCTAGATCACATCCGATGCTACCCTAGCACCCCAAAATCTCAACACTCCCTCTTAGCGAGGCATGTGCTCTAGAAATACACTTCACCCTGAAGTACTGCTCTGATATTTGTTATTGGTATCTATGCTGATGCTTGGCTGTTGCCCTTCATCATTGCGCTATTGCTGCTCTTCTGTACTGCTGCCCATGACTCTGCCGCTGTCACTGCTACATCCGTACTACAAATCCCTCTCAAATTGCTGCATCATGCTGCCAACTGCTGTACTGCAACTCAGTTGCTGAGAGTAAGAAACTGAAGGACCCATGCCCAATGACAGACAAGTGATTCGGGCTGCAACTCATCATTGAAGCTCCATAGGCTATTTATCTACATTTTCCTCCTGAATTCACTGCGTTGTTGCAGCTCTGCACTGTGTAAGCAGACCTCCTCTGCGTTGCCTCTACACTGCTGCCCTTTATGCTGCTGCTGCATTTGCACTGCACTGCTCCCTATCTAGCCTCTTAGCTTCTGCCTTTGCTTCATCCGTGATCTTTGCACCCACTTCTCTAGTCATTCCTTGCTATTGTCTTAAGGCTTCCATAGCACAGATGTGATCCAAAAGTTAGGCTACTCAAGGATCATGCCACCACTCGGTCGCTGTTCTACATATCAATATCACCCCACCTACATGGTTCATGAGCGTTCATGGCTACATCATCGTCGGAGCCATCATCTGCTACAATAGCCTTGCAACTAGAAGCTTCCTTGTCCTTCTTCCTTTCATGACAATTTCTGGTGACATGTCCAAGTTCGCCACATTGAAAACATTTGATCTTAGATAGATCATGTTTCTTTTTCCCTTGCTGCCTCTTTGATGCCAAGGCTACATCTTCTTATTCCTCCTTCTTCACCTTTCCTGCTCCAGTGCTGGTCTGCTTCTTAGTCATTTGAAGGATCTTCTCTTGTTGGAGGATAGCCCACATATCATCCCAATTAGGAAGGTCCACTCTACCCATGATGCTTTGGAAAAATGTTTCCCAGTCCTCTGTGACTGCATTTAGAGTAGTCCTCACCATGACATCATCCTCCACCTTGATCCCCGTGCTAGTAAGCTAATCCAGATCGACTGCACTCTGAATAGGAAAGGATCGATTTCCTCTCCCTTGGTAATCATGAATAACCTCAGCTGGTTCTCCAGAAGCTCTTCATCTGGATGAACTTCCCCTGATACAATGTGGTTAAAGCTTTCCACATCTCATTAGCCGTCTTCTTCTCGGCTATGTGTGGTACCACATGATCTTTAAACTCGTCCATGATGAAGCACTTGGCATGTGTTGTTGCTTCATTATTCTCTTCCAGGAGTTTCACATTGTTCAGTGTAGCCAAGACACTCTCTGCATGCTCCCTCAAGCTATATGACTCCAAGATTACCAATATTATGACCTTCCAGATAGCAAAGTTGGACATGTCGTCCAACCTATCCTGATCACGCAATCTGTGTGGTGTCATCTACTCAGAAATCTGTCAAAACATATCTTCCTCTCCCTGCTTCTCAATTGAAGCTCGGATCTAGGGTCCTTGGGAAAAAGGCACCCTATGCTCCCTCTGATAACTGATTTCCTCCTTGGAAATATGCCAAACACAAAGAAGCATATATCCTCGATCACCCTATGATCGGTCCTCAGATTTATTTTGGCAATGAAATATGTTGAGTAGTTGTTCTCCTTCCACTCTTTGTCAACTTATCTTATGCTTAATTTTGCACCAGCAGAATCTTCACCCCACCAGCAACTGCTAAATATTTGCAACGCAGCTTTCAGTTCACGAAAACCTACACAAAAATTAATTACTAAACTATGTCACCCTGGCTAGCCTCTGCGTGAGCAGACTGGCTTAGCGTAGCCTCTCCGTAGTGACTGCGTAAAACAAGTTGCTCCTGCATCCCTCTGGAAGGCATTGCACTGTCTCTACATCACCCAGCTGGGACTACTTCAGCCCCATGCGTGGCTCTTGCTGGCTTTGCTTCCTTCTGGTGCTACGCTAGCCTCTCCAGTTTCTCTACTGTTGCTGCTGCTTTCTTTGTTGCTTTCTATAACAAAAATTTCTTCAACCGTCTTGCTGGAGATCCAACTTGATCTGCAATCGCTCTAATACCATGTGAAAATTTCTTAAACTTAACAACCCTAATGTTAAATCTTGATTTACTTCTCCTACTTACATAATTTATTAATCTAAATATTCAAAATTAACATCGAAGTAAATACAGTTAACAACTTACACATACAAATCAAATACTGAATAACATGCGCATAGAAAAAGTGACACACAAGGATTTTCTGGACAAATGTCCCCTGAAAAACCCAATGTGGAAAATCGGTGCTGCTAGCTTTAGGAGGGTTTTTATTATTATGCATATTCTAAGTACAACAATACTAGGCACCAAAAATGGTTAACTCAACAAAGAAATATAAATGGTAGCAATACCTCTATCTTGGAGACAAAAAAATATGACTGATTCACAATCTCAAACGAGATTTACAGAACTCAGTCCTTTCCCAGCCTCTGGAAACCCCAGCGCTGCTCTAAAGCCCTCTGCATCAGCCTTCCTAGCCCGCGTCAGCCTGTGCGCTACTCAGGAAGGGCATGTGTCACCTTAGAATGGGTTACACTACCCTAATTGGGCCTATGTCAGCCTTGCTTGGCTTATGCTACCCCTGCTGGGCTCTTGGCTACACTGCGTAGCTACCGCCTTTGCGCTACTCTGGAATGCTCCTTCTCTACCCTCGTTGTACTCTTGGCCTGGGATCAAACCATCCCACTTGCTAATACTACCCCTTGATGTAGCTGAAACACTTCTGAAATTCTTAGCAAACCACACCTTAGAATCTCAACTTAACTTCTGTGCTCTGCCAGTGTGTGTGTTCTCCAACTAACCCTAAGCCCTTCTCTTATACTTTTCTTATTGAAACTTCAATGACTGCGATCTAATCTCTAATCAATGGCTAAGATTAGAAGCTGCTTGATCTACATCACTCAAGTCATTCTCATCACATGTTTAATTTAATTCACTTTAATATTTTAATTTTCCTAAGTTAGACTTAGGGTCCTTAATTAAAAAGATTAATTATTTCAATAAAACTTAAACCAGATGAAATTCTTCTAAACACTTTCTGGGTCTTGGAGATCTCATGTACTCTAGCTCCTCCACAAATATTGGGAGCTAGAGCACATCTGATGCTACCCCAACACCCCAAAATCTCAACATGGAGGCTGAGATTCCAACCCTTGCAGACCATATTTACATATATGAACAATATATATGTTAAACTACAAACAACAATGATATGAATATAACCACTCGTTTAATTTAAATGTCACCGCAAGCTGTTTTAACATAATCGTTTATATATATAAACACCACTGATAATTGTTCTGACTCCGCCTAGTCACAATATCTATTGGTTATATAATAAATGTGACCTCCCACCAATATAAATTTTTAGCTATATTAAAGTGATATTTTTTTATTAAATTTTCATATTTTTAAACTTTGGTAACCCAACGAATTCATCTTCCAAAATTTGATCACCGAATTTACTGCCAACCGGGTTGTTTAGGGACCAATTCGGCCACGAACTAGGTGCCACGTAGCACCAAATCACTGGGCCATGTGGCCCCATCCCATTGGGCCATCCAACTGTTGCTAAATTTATGGATATGTCACCAGATTTGGTGGTTACGCCAAAATTAACCCCAACTAAAACCTTTGCCAAATTTAGTGAGAATATGCCAAATTTAGTCGTTGTTTTGGTTGGAATACAAACTGGAAATGCTCCAAATTTATCTCTCACTCTACTAACTTTTTTCCTTTATCCAAGTTTGTCTGTAACTTTTATTGAGCAAAAATTCTACATATGAACTCAAATTGAGGCGCCATTTGAGTTGTTGGATTCCTTCTGACGAGTTCTTCGATTTAGTCTTAGTTTCACTAGAATTTGAAGACTTTGATTTTTGTGCCATTAGGGATCCTCTTGGATCAGGGTACTACATGGTCCTTGTCCATGTGGAACCATACATTTCCATGTAATTAGGTGTATGGCACACATGTCAAGGTGTTTTCCTATTATTGGCTTACTCCACCTTCATTTCCTTGGCCCAACCCTAGTTTCTTCTAGATCCTAATATTCCAATGATAAGGTGTGGGTCTATCCCTTATTCAACTAAGATTTCAATTCTTTGGTAATGTCCTTCTAGAAAGAAAATATATTCTTCTAGCGACACCCAACCCATTTTGTGGCTTTGGATAATATTTTTCCCTCTAAATCAAGGCTTGTTGATGTATTGTTGACATGAGGAAATATTTTAAATCCAAACTTTGTGATGTATTGCTGACATGAGGAAATATTTTAAATCCAAACTTTGTGATGTATTGTTGAATAATTCTCTTTTCCAAGTGATGTTTCATTGGCCTACGAAGATAATTTCACTAGAAAACTGCATTTTTCGTCTAATGTATCATTGACTTGATATAATATTGATTTCCTTTGAATTTGACTAAGTCAAACAATGTGTCGCTGACTCAATCAAATTTTTTCTCAGCAAGGAATCATCCTTGCCGAGTGAATCATGTTTTTGTACTGAAGAAATCTCTTTCTCTAGAAAATTAAATTTTCTAAGTGACATATCAGTAATGATTCCATAAACCCCATTGATGTATTTTTTCCTTGAAGGGATTCATTATTGCTTTCAATAAATTAAGTGGCTAGTTTGAAAGCTATTGTGTAATATTCCTGAGAATTTAATTTTATGAAAATTGACTACAACATAAAAAAATTCACGAGAGTTACAATAAAATTGCACAATTGCACAGTAAAATTTGTGAGCGCTTCAATTAAATTGGAAACCAATAATTAAGAGAGAATACTGTAAAACACTAGCTTCTTTAATAATGGATTTTTGGAGGAATTTTACAGAAATTTTTGAGACCAAAAACATGGAATATGAGCTCCTAAAATTTCTTGTTCCTAATATCCTTGTTTATTTAGCCTTCCAACAGAGATACTTTCCCTCCATGAAAATGGTTAATTTGGCCCTCCTCCTTAATATAAAATTGGCCTACTTTAATGGGGAGAAATTAAACCTCACAACAATGTAACAATTTTAGGCTTTTGATTATTTGTGGCCTTCCTACAAATGTGTCTTGACCTCCACAACAGTTGGCCTTGTACAAATGAAATTCAACACCTTCTAATAGTCCATGGTTTGGTCCAGTAATTTGTACCACAAAATTGATGAAATTTCTCCTCCAATACCATAAATTTGGCCCACATAAAATTGATGGAAATTGATTTCTAGACATCCAACAATTTACAATGAATATCCTATATGAATTTGGCCTCTATTGTGAGCAATAAAAAATTTTGATAGTTTGGCCCAAGAACAAGACTTCGAATACACAAATTGATTAACTCGACCCTGGATTCACTCCTCCAAGTCTACAATTCACATTGACTCCCTTAGAAAAATTCGACTTTAGTAATTGGAATATTTTGGCCCTCTTTCCATAGGCCAATCCATTCCCTTGAAATATGATGATATGGCCCTACAAAAATAAATGAAATTTGACTCTTGAATAAAAATTAATACAACCACTCTCCTGATGGGTATGCATCCTCATCAACCATTGACTTCAATATCCGTACAAAGTCAAATGATTAACTAAAGTGGGTTTACAACCACTGAAATTGATTTCCACCTACTAGGTTGTATATTTCAACATTTAAACTGTGAAATAATGAGTGTTTTTCCCTATCTTAGTAGGCCACTTGAGCTGTTTGACAGTTCACCAATAATTATTCACATGTATCCCCTTGAGATTCCTTATCTATTTTATAATATTTTCCTCCTCTAAAAACCATGGGTGGTGAGAAAAAACCATGGGTCACTTTATTTTTCTAAAATGACTTTTACCACCTTTTTTTTTTAATTTTTTAATTTCTTCTGTTGGCCCCTTTTTTCCTGTCAATATCCCATGGGATCAAGATAATCTATGACTCTAAATATTGCATGCTCCTATGGATTGGAAAGGGACATTAAAATCCTCCCTTACTGAATTGGCTTGTCCTCAAGAAAATGCAAACTGAGGTGTTGCAACACTTGTTCACATTTTCATGTAGCATCTTCCACTAGCAAGCCCTTCCATAAAATTAAATACTCTCGGATTACACTACTCCTCAATGTCCTTTCCCTCATGTCCATGTCCTCCTTTGGAATGAGAACCAATTGATTTTCCTCGTTAAGTGGAGGAAGCTCCAGTGTGGCCTTGACTTGCTCTCCAAGCACCTTTTTAAGGCAAGATAAATGCAAAAGATTGTGAATCTTGATTTTTTTTTAAATCATAATTCATAAGAAACCTTCCAAATCTTATTTATCACCTTGTAAGGTCCATAGAATTGTGACTTTAATTTCTCAGAGCCACAATTCTTCAAGGACGTTTTTCCTCTACGGTTGAAGTCTCAAAAAAAAAAAATCCTCCTATTGGAAGTTGTGCTCCACCCTTATGGTAATTTTCATACATCTTATATTTATTTTGGGCTCCTGTAGGTTATCCTTCACAATTCCAAAAATATTCTTACTCTCCTGCAACTAATCCTTGGCCATTGGTGCCCTGTTGTCTCCTAGTTCCATCTTAATGAATGTGAGAGAATCATACCCATATAATGGTATGAAGGGAGTCATCCTCATATACATATGGTAGGTAGTGTTATAACAATTATCACCCAAGTTTAATCATGTAATCCAAGTTCTCTATTTCCCAACCACTTAGTTTCTCAAATATCCTTCCACCCACTTGATGATTTTCATATGGTCGTCTATTTGTGAATGATAATTGGTACTCGAAGTTAGCTTTGTGTCGGCTAATATAAATAGCTCATACCAAAATGTGTTGATGAATATTCTATTTGTCACTGACAATGTGTTTGAGAACCTCGTGCAATATGAAGACCTATTGAAAGAATATTTTGTCCACCTGTGCTGAGGAGTAGTCAGAAGATATGGCCATGAAATGGTAAAATTTTATTAACCTATACACCACCATGAAGATACAATCTCTCCCTTACACCTTTAGAAGCCCTGTGATGAAATCCATTGAAATAATTTCCCGTTTTGATATGGGATTAGTAATTTTTGTATTAGTCCCACTGGATGGGTCTCCTCCAAATGGCATATGGAACATGTCACATTCTATTGGAAAATGGCACATTGTACTACATGCTACTGGAAAATGGCACATTCTGCTACATGTCTCCAAACATCCCCCTTTATGCCCTTCCACGTAAATATCTCTCATGCCTACTTTCATGTTTTGAAGAATCCTTGGTGTTTGAATAGGGGTGATTCATGGATGACCCTCCTGATTCTCTCCTTGATTTGTGACTTAAAGACCAGGAATATCCTACCTTTGTAATAGATAATGTGTTTTACAACCCTATTCCTATCATCCTAAATTACTCCATGCATCTACACACATGTAAATTTAATTTTTGAGTACTCAAATAGTATAAGTGCTCTCCAATCACTACTGATATCCATGAGAGAACACACTTCTTGTATCCTAGATAGAGAATAGACCACCACATTATTCTTCCCCTTCATATACTCGATGTTGAAGCCATAGGCTTGAATTCTTCTAACCCATTTTTGTTTCCTCTCATTGAAATATTTTTTCTCCAAAACTTGTCCCAAGTTATTGTGGTATTGACCACAAACCTTCCTCCTACAAAGTATTGCTTTAACTTTATTAGTGCATGCATTGTGGCCAACATCTCCTTGTCATATATTTAGTAGATCCTATCTAAATTTCTTAGCTTCCAACTCTCAAAATATATTTGACGCTCATCCTACATCAATACTACCCTTATTCCTTTCCCTAGGCCATCACACTCTAAAACAAAGGGTCGTGAGAAGTCTTGAAGTGCGAGAATGAAACAAGAAATCATTACCTCCTTGAACCTTTCAAAAAAAAATTGTGCTTATTATGCCCATCTAAAATCCCCTCTCTTTGTCAAATTTGTTAGGGTTACCACCATTTGAGACTATCCTTTGAAAAAATACCAATGATAATTTCATATCCCCATGAATCCTCTCAACTCCACAAGGTTCTTGGTTGTTTTCCACTTAATTATAGCTTGGATATTTTCCCAGTGGACTTGCACTCCTCCTATAGTGATAATGTGCCCAAGGTACGAAATATATATCATTCAAAATTCACATTTGGACTCCTTGGAAAAAATTGGCTGATCCTCTAATATGCTTAGCACCTCCTCTAAGTGTCTCAAGTGCTCCTCCTAGTATCTGCTGTAAATGAGAAGATCATCAAAGAAAACTATAAAAACAAATTGTACATGCTTCTTGAATATATGATTCATACATTAATGGAAGGTAGTTGGTGCATTTTTTAGCCAAATGGCATGAAGAGAAACTCATAATTCCCATAGTGGCACCTGAAGGTTTATTTCTATATATATTTCTCTTGAACCCTGATATAATGATAACTCGACCTCAAATTGATTTCGGAGAAGTATACTAACCCATGCAACTCATCCAAGATCTCATCGATCCATGGTATTCAATATTTTTTTATTATTTTCTTCTTATTGAGGGCTTTCTAGTCTATACACATCCTCATTGACCCATATTTATTTTTAATAAGTACCACAAATGATGAAAATGGACCAGTGTTGGGCCTTATGTACTCCATATCTAACAATTCTTTAATGGACTTCTCGATATCCTCCTTAAATCTTCTCGGGCGCCTATATGGTGTAGTGATGATTGAATTGGACCCCTCCTCTAATTTTATAGTGTGATTGAACCCCCTCTCTAGTGGTTTTCCTGCCATAATAGCCTCAATAACCTTATGCTTTTTCTTCAACAAATAATATATATCTGTTGAGAATACCTATCCCTGTATGATTCCTTTTGTTGCATTACCATGCAATACACAACCCATGTTATGTCTCCATGCCAAAAAATAACTTCCATTTTCTTAGTGGTGACCACTCTTGGAGCATCAATCATAATTCCTCTTATAAGCTTTCATTTTTCTTCTAGTGTGACCCAATTTGTTTCCATGATACGATAATCCTTCCAATTCCTTCCTATGGAAATGAATTACTGGTGTCAACAAGATCTACTACATCATAGAAGTCATCCACTAGGGTTTAATTTACCATATTCAAATCCATTTAAGGAACCTTCCTCAAAAAATCCATCCTTCATCCACTTGCTACCTCTATGTCAAACCCTCAAATTATAATGTGACCAAGTGCCTCCTAGCTAGTAGGGTTTCATTTATGAAATTATGAGTCGATTATCCATCAATGAGGACAATGGCTTGTTGCCCCCTTTATTACTCCCCTTACTCTAAAGGTCTTATATCTACGAAAACATGAGAGCTTAATTATGGTGACCCCTTTGGTATCTCTTCGTGGTGGCTTTTCATTGTTGTTTCTATTTCTATTGTTTTCCTTTTGTGTTTACTTGTTCTTCCTCCTCTTCAGTCTCCAAAATTACTTCTATATAATGGACCTTTCTCTTGCGCATACATGTGTCTTAGGACCCAAGGTTTTTTTTAGTTGTAGCAAAGGTTCTTCCTCCTTAGTTCATCCATGGTTTCCTCCAATAATTTGGGAAACAGTGGCATTGATGTAGCTTTTTTTGCTACTGCGGGAACTAGATTGGATCAATTGCTAGTATCAACAAGATGATTTACATTCCTCTAAACAAGCTATAATATCTGTATGAGAATTTTGAGACATTGTTGGCTTTATTACCGTAAAGGTTGGCCATGGAATAAGTGATTTTTCACATGTCCTAGGCCATCTCCTGCTATCCTTTGGCTATCTCCTACTGGCCTTTGGCTAAATCATTTAGGACGTGCTTGAAAATTTCCCAGGGTTGCTCCTCAAAATCCCCCATTCTTCCTTCTTCTTCATTTGATTATAGATAGGGGTTCTCTCTTTCCTTCTTCTTCCTCTTATAAGATACAAATTGTTGATCCCATAGGGTCATGAAGTGTGGTAACCCTTTCAAGCTAGCGGGATGCTTAACTTTGATACTACTGTAATATTCCTAATAATTTAATTTTCTAAAAATTGACTTCAAAAAAATACACCATAAATTTTTTCACCAAAGTTACAATAAAAATGGCTATAACATCAATTAAATTGGAAACCCATAAATATGAGAGAATATTATAAAACCCTAACTTATTTATTAATGGATTTTTGGAGGAATTTTACATAAATTCTTGAGACTAAAAACCTGGTAGATGAGCTCCTGAAATTTATTTCTCTTCATATCCTTACTAATTAAACGATCGAGAAGAGAGACTCAACATCTTTGCAAAACAGTAATTCATCCCTCCTCCTTAATATAAACTTGACCTACTTTAATAATAAGCAATTCAACCTCACAAGACTGTAACAATTTTGGCCTCTTAATTATTTGTGGCCCTCCTGCAAATGTCGCTCAAAATTTAAAATAGTTGGCCTTATACAAATGTGATTCGACCTCTTTTAATAACCCACAAATAACTCTAGCAATTTAATCCACAAAACAGATGAACTCACTCCCCCTTCAACAGTAATTCGACCCACTCAAAATTAATGAAAATTGATTTCTTGACCTTCAACAATTCACACTGATTCTCTTAGATGAATTTTTCCTCCAATGTAAGAAATAAACCCTTTTGATAATTCATCCTAGGAACAAGACTTCGGCTATGCAAATTAATTAACTCAGCCCTTAGGGATTCACTCTTCCAATTCTATAGATTCACACCAACTCCCTTAGAAAAATTCAACTTCAACAATTGGAATATTTTGTCCCTCTTTACACATGCCAATTCATTCCCTTAAAAGATGATGACTTGGCCTTATAAAAATAAACAAACTTGGCCTCCTGAATAAAAAATTAATATAACCACTCTCTTGATGGATATGTGTCATCCTCAATGGTTGAGTTCAATCTTCTTGCAAAGTCAAATGATTGGCTAAAGTGGCTTTAGAACCATCGAAATCAACCACCACCAATTAGGGTGTATATTTCAAATCCAAAACTGGGAAATAATGAGGGTTTATCCTTCTTAGTAAGCCACTTGAGCTCTTTGGAAATTCACCAATAAGTCTTCACATGTATCCCCTTGATTATTTGTTGGTGCCAAAATTCACCACCCATGAGAATTTTTTCCTCAAGGTTTCAAAGCCAAAAGAAGCTTAGAAGACCCTAAAAGTTCAAGGCAAAAGCTTATGAGTAGCCAAAGAGGGAGCCTACCAAGCACCTTGGGAAAAAGGGGAGCAAGCAGGAATGGGACAAAATCTAGCTTGGAAATGTCGAATTCATTTTCACATTGAGCTTTTGGAGAATTTGGAGAGGAGGAGGAGGCCCTAAATCTTGGTGAGCTTGTAGTGGGAAAACCAACCTTCAGATTTAAGATCTGTGATTTTTAGGAAGGTGGCCTTACTTGTCTAGAAATGACCTTAATGCTTCTTGGAAGGATGGTTTGTGGCAAAGAATCAAGGTAGGAAAGGAATACATGAATTAAATACTACAAAAGGTATAGAATCATCCTTGCCTACCAAGTTAAACATGGGGTTTGGGTGGTAAGTGTGGTATCACATTGAGTAGAATATTTTAATATATGGTATCAAGCATCTACTATATGTGATGTGTATATGGCTCGTCGGGGAGGTTGTTAGGAAAAAATATCCAAGGAATGGAAGGATAATAGACCATACCTAGATCATTGAGGTCTAGGCCATGACTGACAGTAATCTAGTGAGAAGGTGGCTAAGGTCCATCATGCCCCCAAGCATGAGATACTCCCCCCCAACATATGTGATGGAGGGGATTGATAGTGTATACAAATGTGGGAATGATGCCCCCACTTGGAGGGGCTTTTGGAGTGCCATTGTGTTCCAAGTGCTTGAATAAAGGATTCGAGCATCCAACCCTACTGGCACGAGATCCTCTAAAGGATCATGAGTAGATGTAGGGGCATAGGTGCCCCCAAATTTTGTATATGTGGTGATAAAATGCTATGAAAATGCCATATTTATTTAGGATAGTGGACTTTAAACACTTTAGGATAAATGTTTTGATGCATAATATGATTATGCATGGTTTTATGATATGGTCACTTGTTGTTGCTTATGATTGTCTTCTTATGGGAAGAATGGATAAATGTAGTGGGAGAAAGGAAATGGAGGATTATCGATCTCACGTGGTACTTCATATGTGAGTCAAATGGACTAAATTTTTGCGTTTGCATACATGGAATCACCATACCAGAGAGTGAATTTGAATATAATGAATTGATACACACCTAAATGACATTGTGGTTGACCAACATCAATGTCTAAGGTATTGGGTTGTTGATTGACGGTGGAGGAATGATTAAGTGGATCATCCCCAAGGTGATATGACGTGATATGGGACTCTAAAGGTTCTTCAAGGTGGGGAAGAATAATGGCACTAGAGTCGACACTACCATATGTACTAGGAGGGTTGGGGAGAGTTACTTCTTTTGGACCCTAAAAATTGGATGCTCCCTTACCTAAACATTGAGTGGCAATGTAATGGCCACAAGGTGGATATGGTTCAAATTCATGGGTTCAAAGTAAGGGTTGATGGAACTGATCATCAACATGAGAGACGTGGTTCACATACGCATCATCTATAAGGGAATATTGATGACAAGTGTATGTAAGGTCCACTGAGGTTGAGACCGGAGTGTCTTCAGAAGATGGTTTTAAAGAAGCATAGTCATAACCTCCTAGGGAATATAAATAAGTCAATCCCATATATGATAAATAGAGGATGGGTGTTGAATTATATTCCATCTCAACATTAGGAGGGGGGATCACAATAGTAGGTTGAGAGACCTCCTATCTCGGGGAAGAATTGGTACGAGGACTTGTAGGTGGAGAAGAAGGAGAGTCACCATGAGCAGAAGCAATTTAATGAATAATATGAAGCGTATCATGAAAGTCCTCAAGAAAGGGACAATGATGGGAATGATTTCTGTACATATCACACAAAGAAAAAGCCTAGTTTGTATGTAATAATATATTATTCTTGGCGGACTCTAGTAAAGTGACTTGAGATTCAGGAATATTAGGATCGGGTTGAGTCTCTGAGGCCATGCTATTAAGATGGGGGAGGTCAAGACAATTATTGGAGGCATGACCAGGGACATCACACAAAGCGTATGGAGGAGTAGGCTTTTGTGGTTTATTAGGAGTGGTTGTTGCTTGGGTTTCCTTGTCGTTTCCCCCCTTTTTTGGGGTTTCCCCCCCTCGCGAGATGCTTTCACAATAGGGGTAGCTTCCTAGAAAATTTGTTGGGGAAATGAAGCAAAGGATGGGGTGGTAGGAACAGGTTGAACCAGATTAAAATCCATTTAATGTTTGAGATGGTTAAGAGGATTGTTTGTAGGAAAATCTATGTACCAAAATGGGATCCCCAAATTCATGTTAGGAAGACTCAACATAACCATTACAGGAGTAGAAAATATTCCTCGTGGTGGGAATAAAAAATGTATATTAATAAAGGGATAATTTCCTGGAGGAAATCCTCCCAGGGGAGGAGGGACAAAAGGAAAACCACCTGAAGAGAAATGGTTTAGAGGAATTGTTCCTAAAGGACAAATTGAGCCTTGAGCAACGAATTACTGGGGAGCTGACTACTGGGAAGACTCACCAGATTTCCTGTTGGTAGCCCATGAGGCTTGAAGCATGGAAACACTTGAAGAGCTAGGCTTCGATGAAACAAACAATGATCCATAAGAAGCCCCAAGCAACGTAGAATATTTATAGACTTTGGGGGAAACATTGATAAAGGTAGAAATAGCCTTGTTACCCACCATTGATGAAATTTTATTGTGAGTAGAATTTTGAGATTGAGGGTCATAGTAAGTCAGTTGATTGAGGGTGACGATCTTTCCATTATGCGGAAATCACGTCTTACGAAAAACATAGGATGTGACAATTGACTTGGCATACATGTAATTACAACCAAGAAATAGGTTATAATCTAGAGAGGCATTGATAACTTTGATATCAATCATGATTGTCTTGCTAGTGACAATGATGAGGCCATTCCGATATAAACCGAGATTCTATGAGGGGTGACCGTCTCATGCACGAAGAGTGATGGTTGATTGTGACAGGTTTGGGGAACCAAGTTTTTTCTAGACACTAACGACCATTACACAAGTGGAGGCACCTTTGTCAACTATACATCATTGACCGATGAAATTTTTAATAGATAATGGTATTTGAAAAGCAACAGAGGAGGGAAGGGGAGGATGATCTTCTTTATCAATTTCAAAGAAAATCATATGATCATCATAAGGATCCACAATTCCCAAGTCAGAGAGTAGATATTTCTATTGGGATGGGCACATCTACAGGACTTCTAGTGTTGACATGGTGGCAGGAGATTGCACCAAGTCATCTAGTATACTATAAGTATGGGCAGCTCGAGTACTAGCAGTGTTTAGACGTAAGGGTCCTTTGGTGATCTTAGGGTGAACCTCCACCTTAGGTTGAGGTATCCGTAAGGTACCATTTGGTAACAAAAGGGGCTTAGTGGAAATTTTTGGTTGAGTTTCAACCATTGAATTATGAGGAGGATTTTCATACAGCCTCAACCGAGCCTAGAGGTTTATATATTTGGAATTCATCATGAGAATTTGATAATTCACATTCTCGGGTTCTAAAGGTTGAGGAGGTGGATGATTCTAAGTAGGTTGGAAACCACTTATCCTTGGTGAGGGAATATATTGGTAAGAACTTCCAGCTGCATGTAAGGAGGAGGGGGTTGAGTGATGTGTTGCTTCCCTCTAGATGAAACTTCTTAAGCTTCCCATGCCTAATTCATCTAAGGGAGGAGGGGGAATTAACGAGTGTAATGGCCAAAAGTCCTGCAACAAGAACAAGGTTTATTTGTCCTAAGGGCCTTGTTCTTCTTTGGTTTCCTACCCTATTGTTGGATTGTGGGATTGGATTGGTCACCCTTATTGTCATTAGGTTGTCTACCTTGGTTGCTTTGATTAACTTGAGATGGTTGATTATGGTTACCCTTCCCCTTGTTACTTCTCTTGCTGTTTGGGGGAATGGGAGCACTTTGCTGAGCATATACTTGACTCTATGTAGGTATTTTTTGTTGCGGCTTATGACATTGAGGCATGGAAGGTTTAAGTGCTAGTGTTGGGGTTTGATTACTACGAAGTGAAAATGGATATAAGGGTTCATAGTAACATTTTGGTAACCGGGTTGAAAAAAAACTGGCCCTAACATCGACTGATGCGAATGGGAAAATGCATATGAGGTGCTTGTACCTTGGTAAGAGTTGACATATGAAGGATCAAGAGGAGGATAAGTGTAGGAGGAACTATTCCCCCTTGGGGTTGACCATAAATCGTAGGAGGTTGAGAATATGATGATGGGTGGGGGTAATATATAGAACCAACGATACTCTCGGTGGCATGAGATGTCCCCAATGCAGAAGTGACACTAGGATGAGCTGGAACGAGAAGGATGGTATAAACATAACCTCACTAAGTGTATATCAAATCATATTTCAGAGCTATCTGGAGAGATTCTTCCTTAGTTTGAGGAAATTTTGAGGAAAAATCATTACCTATGGGGACCAAGAGAGTTATGAAAAACCAATCCATGTAGACATGGTCTTCAAACTCAGGAGCTTTACAAAGGCTCCTCCTTTTGTGCCATTATTGTACATGATCAGAAAGGCGAGTAGAAATTTTTTGATGGAAATAAGTCAAAGTTTCAGTTCCTGTGTCATACTGAAGAAGTAATTGGAAATACAAAAGGAAGAAGTTGGCAAGGGTTGTAAATGTGGAATGAGCGGCATGTGGTTGGTTGACATACCACTTGGTAGTAGCTCCAGTTAGATTACGTTGGAAGAGACGAAGATGAATGGAGTCCTCGGTAATGGAGTTAGAAGAGCACCACATGTGGAAAGAGAGAATGTGATTTGTAGGGTATTCTCTAAGATTTCCTTTGAAATTGGGATTTTTTGATGGAAGTTTGGTTGGCATGGGAGGCCAATTTTTTTCATGGAGAAGGGGATCATTGAGGAGTTGGCTTAATTCAAGGAGGATCAAACTAGCCATGTAGGGAAGTAAGGGTTGATTAGTGGCCATACCTAAAGAGGTTATGATTTTTCCTTCTTGAGGGTTACCTTTTTTAGAACCAATGTTGCCATCTTGGTTTCCACCACTCACATTAGTGCCTGACATGGTAGCAGTGTGGGGTTGGGAGGATGTAGAATCTGAGGAAGAGCTACAAGAATTAGAAGAACTAGAGTCCATATATGGATAGGGTGGAGGATTGGGAGGATGGATCCTAACTCGATGAGAAGGGGTGAGAGGATGTCCTAAAGGAAACTTGAGGACGAAGGCCATGAAGTCTTTGTGACAAACACCTAGGGGGAACAATGGTGTCAGGACAAAAAAAATATCTAAAGGCTAAAGGGTGAGGATGGAGGAAGAGAGTAACAAACAAAAAAAAAACACCCAGTGCAGTGGTGCAAGGTGCAAAATAAATATAATGAAATGTTACTTTAAATCAAGAAAACACGTCCTATCAAAGAAAAATGACGTCCAACCTAAAGGTTCTATAAATCCTCAAAAAAATCCCAGTTATATTTTTTTAGATGGCCTTCCAAAATACTTCTTACTTGATGGGTTCTGATATCCGCAAGAAAATATATCTAGGGGAAGGTAAGGTAGAGAGATGGTAGCTTTCCCACAACCACCTCTATAGGATGTTTTCCTAAGACTAGCCACTAAGGGTACCTTCGCCCCATGGGGGTGGTCGAATATTTAGCTTCTTGGTAGTTAGTAAACAATGTAGATCCATAGACTAATGATTTGGGTAGCCTCATGGATAGATGCACACAATGAGAACTAAGCCTAACCCACTCGGAATCGGGTTTTTGGTGCACAAAATTTTTGACAGTGGGATCGTGAAAGATTTTAAGATCCTTACAGGGAGAACTTTTTATGTCTCGATGTAAGTGATCAATTGGGATTTTTGGAATCCTATCCCACCGATCCTAAACCTAACTACAAGATTTTTTTTCCTTGTTTCCCAATTGGGATTAATCTATGTGAGTTAAGTTATTAATAATGTGGAGTGTTTCAATTCTTGGCTTAGTGGTTGTAACCAAGATCACATTCTCTTAGGGTGTGAGTGTGTGTGTAAATGTGTCAGTGGATGATTTAATTGAGCATGTTTTATGATGCCAATGATATTGATAAATAAAGTTCATAAATTGTATATAATACTGAAAATAAACAATAAAATAAGCAACAAGCTGAAACACACAATTCCCCACCCAAAAAAGAAATGCAGAAACAAGAAAAATGACGAAAAATAAGCAACTCAAATACACTGAATTACCAAAATATCTAATGTCTAAAGGGACTAGGGTGTTGAGCCCCAAAGATGTCCTTTATTTCACCAAATTTTCACTTCATTTCTTTTTACCCTTATCAATTCTTTTACCCTTATCAATTACAGGCTTAAATGATCAATAAGATTAATTAAAGTCACTTTAGGAATGTATACAATGACTGACTTGCTATATTTTCATGGTTTTGTTGTTGTAGTAATTTTTTACTAGACTCAGCTACAGAATGCAGCCATTCTGTAGCTAGTCACCTATTCCGCAGCTATCTTCATGTTCTCATAGGTTACAGGTGTCACTTCAAATAAAAACGCATATGGGTGAATTCCACAACACTCCCCCATCATTTCTTGCTCTCTACGAAGTCTGAGCAAGAATCTATAGGTGGTTATGCACGTGGAAGAGATCAAAACTAAGAAGCAGATTCCTACCAGGACAGGGACTCTACATATGTCTCCAGCAAGAGTACGAGGCTTCCACAAGAGTTCTAATTTGATTTTAATTGGGAAAGACACTTATCCCTATTTCCTCTCAAGGGTAGTTATGTATTTCTTTTATAAGAGTGACTCGGGAGACCGAGAGACAGTTAGCTAGATTGATGTTTTGTTGTTAGATCTCAAAAGTCCGTAATACTCTGTTTCTGAAGTATTTTCCCTTTAATGAAATACATTCAACTTCATTGCATGATCTAAGGCAATCTTGAGGAGATTTGTATGCTAATCCGGTGGTAGAGGGCCCCTACTGCCCGAGAAGCTCTGTGCATATTGTTTAGATAAGTAACTTTAGGCTTGTTTCATTCCTAATTTAAATAGTTTTATGAACTTTATGTTTTATGCTCACTTAAATTGGATGTTACAGCTAGTCTTGTTCTTATGAATTGTTCCAAAATATCACTACCCCTGAATGAGACATAGCTGTGGTGTTTTAGAGTCTAGTTGCATTTTTTTCTGAACTTCATATTTTTATGCTCACTGACATCAAATGTTACAGCCAGTCTTGCTCTTATGAATTGTTCCAAAATATCACTAACACCGAATGAGATAGAGCTGTATTATTTTAGTGATTAGTTGCATTTTAGTTTAGTTGTAAAACTCTGGAGGTTAATGGCACTCTAGTTCAATTATGTTCACTGTATTTCAAGTTTGATTGATTGCATTCTTGTTCAGTTCTGTTTAATGTATTTCAAGTTTCATTAGTTAGTTGTATGCTAGTTCTGTTCCATTAGACTTCAAGGCCTTCATTATTTACAAACTACTCTTGTTATTAATCTCTTCCAACACATCATCATATGGACAAGAATTAGTGATATCAGTTCAAGGCCTTGACTGTTCTGCAATCTCTTATAATTTTACAAATAGCCTTTTTCCAAAACTATTCCAAAAGATTTCTAACTCTTGAATGAGGCTTAACAATGATATTTTGAGTTGTAGAATGGATTAATTTCAGTGTCATAGGTTAATTTAGAGTAGAGTTCCTCACTATGTTGCAGACTATCTTTTCCAAATGTGTTCCAACAAATTTCTAGCCATGGATGAGATTTTCTTTGTGATATTGTAGATTGTTGTTTACTTAGAAGAACCTCATTGCATTAAAATTATCCTTTTCTCAAGTTATTCCAACATATTTCTAATGAATGAATTGGACTGAGTTCATGTTATGAGTTATTGAATTCATGTTATGAGTTATTTTTCTTGTTAAAGTTTTGCATTTTCTGTTCTTAAGTGCCATACATAGTTTAGAATAGGTTTTGCTCTGTTTTAGTGTGACCAACAAATTCTCTTTACCAACACTTAGTTCTTTTCCTCTTAAGAATAAAAACACAAAACCAAAAACATTGGAAAAACACTAAACACAACGTAGTGAGAAACAGATACCTAGGCACATATAGTGCACTTCACTTCAACAGTTTACTAGCCCTGGTTGACAATTTATGACATCAATTTAGGAACACTAAGTTGAGCAGACATTTTGGCACCGTTGCTGGGGAAGTGTAACTAGGTAGCCTTGTTTCTTACCTCCCAAAAACAATGACATGCGTAGAGAAAGAGACTCAAGGGGTAGATTCATAAGAAGCAGAAGCTTGATTCCTAGAACACCACTTGTTTCACCAAGACCTAGAGCCAGCACACCTCCAACTCAAACCCACATTCCATCCTTTACTGATCCTAGACTTCCAAAGAACTTAAGATCAGATATTCCATTAGAAATACCTTCCACTTTACCCACTGAACCTGTCTTAGAAGGAGATTCAGGAACCCCTACTAGGGACATAAACTTTTCGACTTCTACAGAAGAATCAACTATAGCAGAAGAGGGGGAGGAGGAGTTTTTAATGGAGAACACACACTATTTGGAGGGGGTAGAGGTAGAGGTAGAGGAGAAGGAGGTAGAGGTGCAGAAGGAGAAGGAGGCAGAGGAAGAGGTAGAAGAGAGATGGGAAGCTCTTTTGGGTTTCCTATAGTAGATGAAGAAACCAATGCAACTATGAAAAACATTTCACCCTCTGTCCTTCCAAACTTTTATGGACTCAAAGCTGAAGATCCTGAAACCTTCCTATCTGAATTTGAAGTCCTATGTAGAACCTATGATTATTTGCAAGATGCTCAAAAACTTAAACTATTCCCTTCAACATTGAAAAGAGCAGCATTAAAATGGTTTATGAGTTTGATCAACAGTTCTATTAGGACATGGGAAGACATGAAACAAGCATTTCTAGAGAGGTATTTGGATTACTGTATGCCAGTCAACCATAAGGAGGAAGTGTTTAAAATGTTATAAAAAGAGGATGAAAATTTCGAAGATTTGTTGGAGAGGTTTAACTATAACATCAAGAGGGCAAAAATGGAAAACTTAGATCAAGACACTTTGAAAGCTCTCTTATTGAAGAAAATTAGGGATGAATGGTTAGATATCCTTAACATGATGGGAAAAGGGGATATATCTCAGCTCACATTACCTGAAATAGCTAAATTATGTATCAACCTTTCAAGAGGGAAATCTAAAACTGTGAAAGGAACAAGAGACCCTGCTCTTGCAAGGGCAAGTAAGTCTGCTTCTGGGACAGTAAGTAGGGCAGAAATAGGACATATTCTTGATGAATTAAAATTTGATAGTTTAGGGAGTCTTAGTGAAAAAATAGACACCCTTAAGTTACAAAACAAGCAGAAAACTGAATCTGATGCCTTAGCAATCTTTTGTCCCAAATGTAGAAAGAAGCATGCCTTGAGAGAATGTCCTTTGGATGCAAAAGTAGTAGAGACCTGTATAATTTGTTCAGAAAAACATGAGACCAAGAGTTGTCCTTCACTTCCTGGTCTTAAAGCTGTCTTTCAAGAAGAAACCCCTACAAATTCCACAGAATCTCTCAATTTTGTCTCTAGAAGGCCTTGGCAAGGACCTCAAACACAAGGATTCCATGATCAACTGTATAATCAACCCCCACCAAATTGGAATTCTTGGCAACAACCTTGGCCCCAATTCCAAAATCAATCTCAAACTTGGGCACAAGGAGCACAAAATCCCTATGGAAGATACTCTCAGTACTATCAATATCCACCATATAATGGTTAGATATACTTAACATGATGGGAAAAGGGGATATATCTCAACTCACATTACCTGAAATAGCTGAATTATGTATCAACCTTTCAAGAGGGAAATCTAAAACTGTAAAAGGACCAAGAGACCCTGCTCTTGCAAGGGAAAGTAAGTCTGCTTCTGGGATAGTAAGTAGGGCAGAAATAGGACATATGCTTGATGAATTCAAATCTGATATTTTTGGGAGTCTTAGTGAACAAATAGACACCCTTAAGTTACAAAACAAGCAGAAAACTGAATCTGATGCCTTAGCAATCTTTTGTCCCAAATGTAGAAAGAAGCATGCCTTGAGAGAGTGCCCTTTGGATGAAAAAGTAGTAGAGACCTATGTAATTTTTTCAGAAAAACATGAGACCAAGAGTTGTCCTTCACTTCCTGGTCTTAAAGTTGTCTTTCAAGAAGAAACCTCTACAAATTCCACAGAATCTCTCAATTTTGTCTCTAGAAGGCCGTGGCAAGGACCTCAAACACAAGGATTCCATGATCAGATGTATAATCAACCCCCACCAAATTGGAATTCTTGGCAGCAACCTTGGCCCCAATTCCAAAATCAATCTCAAACTTGGGCGCAAGGAGCACAAAATCCCTATGGAAGATACTCTCAGTACTATCAATATCCACCATATCCACATTTCCCTCCTCAACAGAATTTTCAACAAAATCCTCAAAATCCACCACTTCCATTACCATTTCCTCAGAAAACAAATCAGTTGCCTGCCCAACTGATACCAAACCCCAACAATAAAAATCCTCAGAATACATACATGATAGAAGGCCAATAGTTTCCAACTTATTTGATTACTCCTTTAGACCTTAGTGATGTTCAACTTAGGTCTGGAAGAATACTTGAAAAGAAGAAACCTTCTGTAATCATACAAGAGCAAAACAACTCCGAGGAAGATTCTCTACTGGTGAATAAAAGTCTTGAAGAGAACACACCTTTCCAAGACCTAAACATTGAAAAATCAAAACAAAAAGAACCAATAATTTCAACTCCTATATTAGAACAGCCATCAACATCCACTTCTACACCTCCCTTTCCAGAAAGATTACAAATTGATAGAGGTGTAGAAAAACAAATTATGGTGCCTAATTATGATTTCCTAGATGAGCTGAGAAATGTTTGTATTAAGATCCCATTATTGCAAGCTATCAAGGAAATTCCAATCTTAGCAAGGACAATAAAGGAGTTGAGCATGAAGAAAACATGAAAAATAATAAGAGAGACAAAGAAAATTCAACTGGCAGGAAAAATAGTAGATATCATGATGGGTAAGATTGCTATTCCAAAGTATCTAGACCCAGGAAATCCAGTTGTCAAAATACACATCAATGGAACTGAGATCCAAAACACACTTATTGATTTAGGAGCAACAATCAATATCATGAGTAGACAAATCATGGATAAACTGAAACTTCCTAATCTTCTTTTTACACCCACATTATTACAATTAGCAGACAGATCTGTGATCAAACCTGATGGAGTAATAGAAGACATTCCAGTGTCCCTAGATTCTTGGGAATATCCTGTGGATTTTATGATCCTAACTCCTAAGAATAATCTAGGGGGCATCCTGTTATATTAGGAAGACCTTGGTTAGCTACAGCTGATGCTTTCATTAGTTGTAGATCCGATGATATGTACATCTCTGATGGTAGTTCAACCAAGAAATTTACCTTGTATCCTCCAGCAAAAACAATTACAGAATTAGATGATACTCAATGGATAGAGGATGAAGAAGACTTACAACCTCTCTTCACAATTTCAGAAATTAGTGAAGATAGCCAGATTTTGAATACCTTAGAAAAATTTGAATCCTCTTCGGAATACAAACATGAAAAATTTCAAGAAGAATCCAACATTGAGTTTTTATCATCAAGACAGATGTCTCTCTATTCCATGGATAAATTTGGCAGCTCTACAATTGAGATATTTCCAGGCAAAACTTTAAACATAAACAAGAACCTATAGAAATCTCAACAAGTAGAGCTAGTCAAGATATTACAGAGACATTCTTCTGCATATGCATGGGAGTACACTGATATGAAAGGGATAAGCCCCAAGACTTGCACTCATCACATATACATAGAGGAAAATTGTAAACCAATCAGACAACCTCAGAGAAGGATGAATCCAAATCTTAGGGAGATTGTTAAGGAAGAATTGCAGAAATTGTTAAATGTTAACTTTATCTATCCCATTTCAGATAGTCAATGGGTTTCTCCTTTGGTAATTGTGCCAAAGAAAAATGGTAAATGGAGGGTATGTATTGACTACCGAGAATTAAACAAAGCTACTCTTAAAGATCATTTTCCCCTACCTTTCATAGATCAGGTGTTAGATACATTAGCTGGAAAAAAGTACTTCTCATTTTTAGATGGGTTCAGTGGTTATAACCAAATTCAAGTAGCACTTGAAGATCAAGACAAAACCACATTTACCTGTCCTTGGGGTACCTATGCTTACCGAGTATTTCCATTTGGATTATGCAATGCACCTACAACATTTCAAAGGGCAGTACTAGGAATTTTTTCAGATCTAATACATGATTGTGTAGAGGTATATATGGATGATTTCACAGTTTATGGAAACACATTTGAAGAAGCTTTAGCAAACTTGGAAATTTTTTTAAAGAGATGTAAAGAAGCAAATCTTTCACTAAGTCATGAGAAGTGTTTTATGATGTTTATTGAAGGAATTGTTTTGGGACATCACATTTCAGGGGATGGGATTAGAGTTGATGAGTCAAAATTTGAAGTCATCTCTAACTTATCTATTCCAAGTTGTCAAAAAGATGTTAGGAGTTTTCTCGGATTTACAGGATACTATCGAAGGTTTATAGAAAACTTCACCAAGATAGCATCTCCACTTTTCAAATTACTTACCAAGGACTATGAATTCAAGTGGAATCTTGATTGCCAGTTAGCCTTTGAGACCCTGAAAACAAAAATCTCTGAAGCACCTATTTTAAGGGGACCTAACTGGAAGTTACCTTTTCATATTTCAACAGATGCCTCAGATACAGCTCTAGGAGCAATATTGGGACAAAAAGACTTGATTCCTTATGCCATCTACTATACCAGTAAAAATTTGACTCCTGCAGAGTTAAACTATACTGTAACTGAAAAAGAGTTTTTAGCTGTTGTTCATGCCATAAACAAATTCAGACACTATATAACAGGCTATGAAACTTTTGTTCACACAGATCACTCTACAATTAGATATCTAATGAACAAATCAATTACTAATGGCAGAGTCATAAGATGGTTATTGCTTTTACAAGAATTCAACATTACCATTCTAGATAGGCCTAGAAAACAAAACACAATAGCTGATTTCCTATCTAGACTCCAAAACATCAAAGATGACACTCCAGTTGAAGATCAATTTCCTGATGAATATCTTTTTGCAATTTCTACTCAAACTCCTTGGTTTGCTAACATTGCTAATTATTTAGTTTCAGGGAAATTTCCTTCAATAATGAATGCAAGAGACAAAAGAAAGATCATTTATGACAGTGCAAAATATTCATGGGTTGCTAATGATTTATACAAAACAGGTCCAGACTTTATCATTAGGAGATGTGTTCGAGAAGATGAGATGCCTGAGATCCTCAAGGCATGTCATGATGAACCTTGTGGTGGACACTTTGCTGATAAAATGACAACTTATAAGATCCTTCATTTGGGATATTATTGGCCATCCCTTTTTAAAGATGCTAAAGAGTATGTCAAAAGGTGTGACAGTTGCCAAAGGGTAGGGAAACCTTCTCCTTTAGGTGAGATGCCATTGCAGCCTCAGGTACATATTGAACCTTTTGAGAAATGGGCTTTAGATTTTGTAGGACCTATTAGTCCTCCATCAAGAAAAAAGAAATATATATTAGTTTGCACTAATTATGTTACCAAATGGGTAGAAGCCAAGCCATTACTTTTTGCTACTGAAGCATCTGTAGTTAATTTTCTTTTTGAGGATATTTTTACTCGTTTTGGTGTCCCAAGGGAAATTGTTATAGATCAAGGAGCTCAATTCACATCAAGGCTAGTGGAACAAATGATGGAGAGGTACAAAATCAGACACAGAAAATCTACTCCCTATCATCCATAAGCAAATGGTCAAGTGGAATCTACTAATAAGGTCATTGAAGGGATCCTAACAAAGACTGTTCATTTACATAGAAGAGATTGGGCAGATAGGCTTCCTGAAGCCTTGTGGGCCTATAGAACTACATGGAGAAGCACAACAGGTCATACTCCTTATGAACTTGTTTATGGAAAGCAAGTTTTGTTTCCCATAGAGTTCCAATTCAAACTTTCAAAATGGCAGTTCAGCTAGGACTTGATCTAACAGAGGCACAAAAGCACAGATTGGAGCAGATTAATGAATTGGATGAGATCAGACAAGATGCAGTTCAGAAAACAAGTATAGTCCAACAGCAAAGGACTAGATGGCATGACAAGTACATCAAGGAAAAGGAGTTCAAAGAAGGTGACTGGGCTCTCTTGTTTGATTCAAAGTTCAAGGATTTTCAAGGTAAATTCCAAACACATTGGCTTGGGCCATATGAAATTATGAGAATTTTTTACAATGGAGCAATAAAAATCAGGACAATAGATGAAGAGAAGGTCACTTTTCTTGTAAATGGTCATAGATTGAAGCTGTATCATAAGCCACTTTCAAGAGAAGAATTTGTCAAGAGATTCCAGGAAAACAGTAATGTGAAGTTAATGAAGAAGAAATTTTCTTCTTCATCAACTTAGTTGAATTTTCTGAATTCAAATGAAAAAAAAAAAAAGGTATAAACATGAAAACTAATCACTGATTAGCATGTTTATACAGAAAAGATAAAGTGAAAATCAGAATCCTTCTGACACTTTAGCTTTTCAAATTTTCTGCAATTAGCTATCACAAAATCATAAGTATCACTCCATCATGTCTCCATTCATTCATATTTATTTCACTCCATTCATCCATATTTAATTCACTCCATTCATCCATACTTCATTCACTCCATTTCATGGTCCATTTCATTTCCGTCTCAGATTTCTAAATTTGATCTCTTTCTGCAGATTGAGTATTACAAATCATGAGTTGCAGACCACTTTTTATGGTTCATTCCACTTCACAATTGTGATTCATTTCATTCCATTACATTTCACTTCACTCCTGAGCCATTCCACCATATTTTATGATCCATTTCATACAACATTCCATTCCATGTTTCAAAGTTCCTACAGGTACATTCTACAGCTAGTCAGACATTCTGCAGCCAGCTAGACATTCTGTAGCCAAATATCCTGAAGGCAATTATCCAGCAACACTTGTTCAGCAACAAATTGACCCTACACACCTATGTCAACAAGAAAAATAAAAGGAATTATGAAGACAGAAGAATCAATTATTTTCAAAGGAGGACAAAGCATATCAAAACCATAAAAATTAAAGGAAAGGCAAAGGTAAAGTTGTAAAATTATTATGATGACAGAACATGAAAGTTATAGTATAGTTAAGTCATGTATGATTCAAAAATTTGTTTTAATTATTCATGTTGATCATGCCTATTAAAACCTATCATAAAAAATTTGGACAAAATCCCCTCCACTCCGCCATATCAAATCATCATTTAAAACTTAACGGTTAAGTACTGAAGTGACCTAATCAGTCACGTCACTAGGCCGAAGTATTCAGTGATGATTTTGAATTTCTCACGAAATATTTCCGCGGTATTTTCTCCCATGATGGCTCTCAAACTCATTAATTCGTGTAAATCACCCTCACTACATTTCACTCATTCTATAACCTCTTCATATCATCCTTCCGTAGCTAATTCCTACTTCATAAACAGAGAAAACATCTTTGGGGTAAAAACAACTCTTTAACAGCCATTTTCACCGTGGATAGAAGAGTAGTAAATTGAAGGTTGAGAAGAAAAGCCATGGGTCTCATAGTAAAGTCCGAACCAGTCGAAACCAAATACTTGGAGGGTTACCCACAAATTAGAGAAATGCTACAGCAGGCTGGGTGGTTACAATTTTTGGAAAAATTCAATGGTTTTCATAAAGAGGTAACTAAAACATTTGTACAGTCCTTCAATGGAGCAGAATTCGAAATAGGAGATGTTAAATTCATTATTACAGAAGCTTTCATTGCAGAAGCAGTGGAATTACCCAGGCAAGGATAACGATGGTTCAAAAATAGGGAATTTCAAAATGAGGCATGGAGGCAAATGCTTAAAACACCAGGTATGGATGTTTCCATTTTTAAGAAGGGCATTCCTAGCTCAACACTGAAGAATAAATGGCGGAATATGTTGCTCATTTTGCAAAAGTTTATAACTTGTGAGGGAAAGTTTGGTACCTTATATATTTATCATATTCGGCTAATGATGCATTTCTTAGATGAAGAAATCAATTTACCCTTTTTCCTAATTCATAGTTTGAAGAGAATGGCCTATAATGTTCAAAAGAGGATTCAATTCCTGGAAACCACTTTGAACCACCACGGCCTAGTTAAAATCCTGATTGAACATCATTTGAGAAAAGTGGGAGATAATTGGGATGAGTTTCTAGTGAGGAATCACTTTGAAGAACCCAAGGAATCTCCATCTGAAGGCAAACTTACAAGAAGAAGCAGGAGAAGGAAAATTTCCAAAGTTGTTGAAACTAAAACTGGTAAGTCCATACAAGAGGATAGTGAGGAGATAATTTATGAGAAATTGGTTGAAATTAAGAAATAGCTTAAAAAGGAGAAGATGATAAGAAGGTATGCCGAGGAGAGAGGTGAAGGACCATCTCAACCAAGACGAAGCCACAGGCTTAGAGGTATATTGAAGAAAACAGAGGTTAGACAAACGAGAATTATAAACATTGAGGATGAAGAGACACCAACTGCTAGATCACCTAAGTACCAGTACGAGGAGGATCTTGATGAAGGAGCTCTGGAGATAGACCCAGCACAACAACAAATTTATAATTATGTTGAGACATTAGAAAATAGAGCCTCAAAAAGTAGAGACAGAACTCCTAGCCCACCATAATCTGCAATTGATATGCTAAGAAGAGATAAATATGAGTTAGAAGTACTCAATAGGCATATCAAGAATGAGAATGACATTTTAAGGGAGCAGGTTAAGCTGAAAAGTGATATGAATACAACTCTCTCTCTACAAATGGAAAAATTGTACAAGGCTAGTGAGAAATTGAAGAAGAAAAAAAAAAGTTGAGCAGGGCACTTATAAATTTGAGATTCAAGTTGGTCATAAAGAAGCCTAGGAGGCCATTGACTATCAGGCAAAGCAGAAGAAGGAGCCTAGATGTCCTAGTAGAAGTCTCAGAATATATGAGTTGATTGCATGAGGACATGCAAAAACTTTGCAGTGGGGGTATGTTGAGCCCCAAAGATGTCCTTTCCCTCCACCAAATTTCACTTCATTTCCTTTGTCCCTTATCAATTACAGGCTTAAATGTTCAATAGGATTGATTAAAGTCACTTTAGGAATGTATACAATGACTGACTTGCTATATTTTCATGGTTTTGTTGTTGTAGTAATTTTTTACTAGACTCAGCTACAGAATGCAGCCATTCTGTAGCTAGTCGCCTATTCCGCAGCTATCTTCATGTTCTCACAGGTTACAGGTGTCACTTCAAGGAAAAACGCATATGGTTGAATTCCACAACACTCCCACATCATTTATTGCTCTCTACGAAGTCTGAGCAAGAATATACAGGTAGTTATGCACGTGGAAGAGATCAAAGCTAAGAAGCAGATTCCTACCAGGACATGGACTCTACATATGTCTTCAACAAAGTACGAGGGTTCCATAAGAGTTCTAATTTGATTTTGATTGAAAAAGACACTTGTTCCTGTTTCTTCTCAAGGGTAGTTATGTATTTTTTTTATAAGAATGACTTGGAAGATCGAGAGACAACTAGCTAGATTGATGTTTTGTTGCTAGATCTCAAAAGACTGTAATACTCTGTTTTTGAAATACTTTTCCTTTAATGAAAGAAGTACCACTTTATTGCAAGATCTGAGGCAATCTTGAGGAGATTTGTATGCTAATCCGGTGGTAGAGGGCCCCTACTGCCCGAGAAGCTCTGTGCACATTGTTTAGATAAGTAACTTTAGTCTTGTTGCATTCCTAGCTTAAGCAATTTTCTGAACTTTGTGTTTTATACTCACTTGCATTGGATGCTACAGTCAGTCTTATTCTTACGAATTGTTCCAAAATATCACTAACATTGAATGAGATATAACTGTAGTATTTTAGGATTTAGTTGCATTTTTTCTGAACTTTATGTTTTTGTGCTCAATTACATCAATTGTTACAGCTAGTCTTGTTCTTACGAATTATTCCAAAATATCACTAACACTGAATGAGACTTAGCTGTGGTGTTTTAGAGCTTAGTTGCGTTTTTTTTTTTTTTAACTTTATGTTTTTATGCTCATTTACATCACATGTTACAGCCAGTCTTGTTCTATGAATTGTTCCAAAATACCACTAACACCGAATGATATAGAGCTGTAGTATTTCAGTGATTAGTTGCATTTTAGTTTAGTTGTAAAACTCCGGAGGTTAATGGCACTCTAGTTCAATTCTTTTCACTGTATTTCAAGTTTGAATGATTGCATTCTAGTTCAGTTTTATCCATTGTATTTTTAGTTTTATTAGTCAGTTGTATTCTAGTTGTTAAGTTAGACTTGATGGCCTTCATTATTTACAAAACCACTCTTGTTCTTAATTTCTACTAATACATCATCATCATAGGAACAAGAATTGGTAATGTCATTTTGAAGTCTTGACTGTTCTGCAACTTCTCATAATTTCACAAACTGCCTCTTTTCCAAATTTATTCCAAAATATTTCTAATTCTTGAATGAGGTTTAACAGTGATATTTTGAGTTGTGGAATGGATTAATTTCGGTGTCATAGGTTAATTTAGAGTAGAATTCTTCACTAGGTTGCAGACTATCTTTTTCCAAATGTGTTCCAAAAAATTTCTAGCCATGGATGAGATTTTCTCTATGATATTGTAGATTGTTGTTTACTTAGAAGAACCTCATTACATTAAACTTATCCTTTTTTTCAAATTATTCCAACATATTTCTGATGAATGAATTGGACTGAGTTCATGTTATGAGTTATTGAGTTCATGCTATGAGATATTTTTCTTGTTAAAGTATTGCATTTTCTGTTCTCAAGTTCCATACATAGTTTAGAATAGGTTTTGCTCTGTTTTAGTGTGACCAACAACTTCTCTTTACCAACACTTAGTTATTTTCCTCTTAGAATAAAAACACAAAATCAAAAACATTGGAAAAACACTAAACACAGCATAGTGAGA
>CM076583.1:791190986-791325164 GCA_034641835.2 Pinus albicaulis
TTTTTAAGGTGAAATGTACTCAGGAGTCCCCAGCGGAGTCGCCATTATGTTGGGGTTCCCACGTTTTGGCCAGGTTGACAAGACCAAAAGATGAGACAACATAGAACCACTTTAAGACCTTAGGGTCTAGCCCTCCTAGGTCCAGAGAGGGATCTCTCTCTATGAGTCAAAGTGTATGTATTTGAAGCTCTAAGTTGTGATTTTAGGCTAGTTATAGTCTCAGGGTTGTTTGTTTGATTGTTTGTATTTGGTTGCTAGGAATCAGGAAGGAAGGTCCAATATAAGACAAGGACGAGCATAGAGGGAATTAAGCTAAGACAGATAACTCAAGGAACATCAAAGCCATTAAGTTATGGAGTCAAGAAAGGATTTATTTGTAATCAATGTGCAAGCTTTCAGTTGGGCTAGTCATCTAGAGCATTTGGATTTTGCAAGATGATTGGTGAATTGGAACATTAAGGACATAAAATGAAGGAAGGGGAACCAACCAACTCTGTCTATAGATCAGGCCAGAGGTCATTTAACTCCAGACCTTCTTGGACAAAATCAGAGGTATAACAAGGGATCTTGGGAGGGCCTAACGAGATGGCAAGGTCCTAGAGGGGCAGAGGCAAAATTCCAGACCTCCCAGGGTCCTCAACTCATCCAACTAAATCCTAGCAAGAACATCTAAACATAGATTTCATTAATTCATACATCAGAGAGTAGGCAATAACATCCACTACACTGGTTAAATCAATGGAAATTGATATTCAGATACACATCTAAGCATAAAACATAAAAGGCTGGGAGAGCAGCAACATAAGGTACCTATCAAGGGTAAATATTATGCCAAACTTCTGATGCGAGCCTGAAGAAACATAATGAAATGAAAGCAAGTCAATCACAAATACAGAGAAGGGAAAACATCACCAGCTGCTTTAGATCAGGATCCAAAGAAACATGCTTGTCATATTAAAAACAACACCAATCAGGCACATCATAGCCCATAGCTTGAACGTTCAGTCTGAATACATCAAATCTCAGCTTATCTTACAATATTACATAGAGAGCTTGTCCCAAGTGGGAAATGCTTGCGTTTCACTGATATCTCATCAACAACCAACAACAACCATTACAATGTTTCTTTCTATGCTTTATGGCAGGAGAAACACAGAAAATCGACTGAGGGGGTAGGTGAACACTAAATGTAACATTAAACACAGAAATGAATGCAGGGCCAAAACCCGTTCTGTTTGACTGCTGAGTATTTGATTTTCTGTCACCTCTTTGTGCTGGAGCGATCTTCTCTGGATATGATTTGGACATTTTGGCTGCGGTGCTGTACTTATGGTTTAAACAAAGTAAAATAAACTACCGAGAGGTCTGTCATATAAATGCTCTGGTGGTTTCAAACTGCTGTTGGGGTGGAAATTCATTCAGGGATGTGGCGCCTAATAAAAGCTGTATGGATGCCCAGTACTTGATGAAAAAAACATTCTGCTGAAGAAGACGGTCTTGATGGTACGATCTCCTGTGCATTAAACCTCTGATTGACCCCAGGGGCATTCAAATTGGTGCTTGGCCTCTGAAAACGGAATTAAGCCTTTGGAATCTCCAATTTGATGCTTTAACTCATTGACTACCTCGCTGAGTGCTCTTTGCCGCCCCTACAGATGGTTGACAGAGTCCTAACCCTGTCCTTTACTTCCAAACATGTCGAAAAACTCCTTGGGCCTTTTCTTCATTAAATGCATCTATGGTACACGACCTTTCCTTGCGTATCTGCCACTGTGACAGAAACCATGAACTGTGGCGGTTTTCTGCGCTCGAACCCTGCAAAGCCACAAACTCGTCAAGAGAGCAATGGGCGGGGGTGATGGATGCGGTTTAGAGAATGGAAAATGGCTATGCAGATGATGAACTGGGGAAGAAATGGTGATAAATCGTTCTGTTGGAGGTGGCGGTCTTTGCAGAGCGGAGTTTGAACGGGAAGGACGTTAAAAGCCCACAAACGAATGATTATATGCAATGGAATGGTCGAAAGGTGCGATGAGTGCATGTGGGGTGATGTGGAATGTGGAATAGACACGTGGACGGCAGACAGTGGGCCTGGGAGACGGCGGAGTGGTCAACGGCGGATGCGATGGACCGGGTTAAGCGATGCGTAGCTTGGATGACCGATGACCGTCGGATGGGGCGCGCGAGACCCAACGGCGCACGATGATTTCGCTGGGCGACTTTGGTCGAGAGATAATGCGTGGGGAGAAAGCGGTTTTGGATTCGTACAGTGGACACGTGGCGGTCGGATAGTGGAATCGTTGGGTGATGGAAGAATACCACCAACTCACAGATGGTGGTGCGGAATAAACCAAGCGGTTTTAGGGATAGTGCGCTGCGGGGTCCACTAGCGGAGGAAACATGGACCGTCGGATCAATATGTAAATGGACAGCGATGGCTTGGCCTGTGAATCAATGGGGAAAACGTGGGCGCTAGTGATTTAATTACAGCTGTCCGATCGGTTGAGATCAATGGCTGAGGTTGCGACCGAAATGGTTTGAAATAGGCGCCTTTAGTACTGGGTTTTGGTTATAGCGCCGGGTTCCGTGGAAGCATAGGAGCGTGGCTAGCGGAGAAAAGGGCTGAGGCTTGCCGCAAGGTCAGAAGTGGGTTTTTAGGCCTGTTTTAATGTATTTTATGGTTGAGGCCCATTTTTAAAGCGTTTTAAGGTTAGCCCAAGGCAACGATAGGAGGATGAAGGATGAATAAGCCAAACAAGGGGCGGAAATAGAATTTCAAGGGGATCTTGAGGGGATTTCGGGGATGAACAAGGGAAACTGGGGCACAAAGGTATTTTGACAGAAGGAGGGAAAATGGGATAAAGGGATAATTGCAGGGATGCAAGGGGGAGCAGTAGGCCTTTAGGGGCGGATCAGCAAATAGGATTCATATTAGGCACAACACAAAGAGACTTCAAGGAGGATGGGTTTTCAGGGGAAAGGCATTCCTTGAAGGCTCCAAGACATTCTAGCCCCCAGCTTGCTTGACAAGAGTTTCATAGGGGGCTAACACCAACTACGGCAACGCAGGGACAACGTAACCTAGTCTGGGGTTATGCAGGCCTCTCCTGAGTAACGCAGAGGTACACGCAGGCTAGCAGAGCTGACGCAAAGGGCTTCAGAGCTGTGCTAGGGTTTCTGAAGACAGAAAAGGGCTAAGTTCTGTAAATCCCATCTGAGGGGGTGAATCAATCCAGTTTTCCGTCCCTGAAACAGAGGTATTGCTACAAATTTTTTCTCTGTCGGGTTAACCAATAAGGTGCCCAGATCTGCTATACTTAGAATCTACTTAATAATAAAAACCCTCCAGCAGCTAGAAGATTGATTTTCCCGCATTGGGTTTTTTCGAGGACAGTTGTCCAGAAAATCTTGTGTGTCACTTTGTCTATGTGCATGTATTCAATTTAGATCTAGATCTGTGTAGGTCGTTAAAGTGTTTACTTCAATGTTAATACTGAAAATTTCAGATTAATAACTTGTATAAGTAGGAGAAGTAAATCATGATTTAACAGTAGGGTTTCTGCATAAGTAATATTCATAAATTTTCACAGTTAGGAGGGGGCTAATTAGGGTATCAATACAACCAACAATGCAAAAATCACAAGGTCAATGCATATTTTTAGTGGGAAAATTCTAGCAACAGTTTGGAATTGATAAAACATCCACTTTAGGCTTGTAGCTTGCCTTGTGAAAGCCAGGGTGCAGATTTTTTTTATATTGTACTCCAACAATATCTTATAATAAAATTTTCCCATTTTGGTGTGTTTGGAGCATTTCTGTTTTATGGGAATTTGATGAAAAATATTTGTGTTGGGTTTATTGCATGTTTTTGTTATCACTATTAATTTTTCCATTAGGAATATTACACCTTGAGAGGCTTGATCAACATATCAAGTCAGATTTGAAACAACATTAAAGTAATCGTTATGGATCGAAGGACATTCTTTCAAGCACACATGAAGATCCTAGGAGACACCTGCATTGAATGATAAAATGATAACATACTTTGAGAATATTTTGAGTTGACAATAGAGTGCATTGATGATGAAATTAATTGAGCATTCTTCAAGCCTTTGTTGAAACAACACTCACTCTTGAAGCATAGTTGAAGACCAATGCTCAAAGAGTTGTTTTGTTGAAGCAATCACCCTTGGAGTATTGTTGAAGACCAACACTTAAATACTTTCTTTATTGGAGTAGTCATCCGTGGAGCATAGTTGAAGATCGACACTCGAACAAATGTTTTGTTGGTGTAGCCATAAAATTTTTGTTGAAGCAGACATGAATTTTTTGTAGAGATAGATTTGAGAGCACTTTCTAGACCTATCTTGGATACATTTTTTATAAGTATTTGAAGTTTTTGATGGAGGCTTGAAGCAATATTGGAGTCACCTTAAGGGATTGAAGCAAAATAAAAGGGTTGGATCCGTAGAGGATTGGAGTTGTCGTACAAGGTTGGAGCTTGGATTTGTAGTTGAATATTAGAGTCCTCATTCAGGGTTCAAGCCTTGAAGGAGTTAAGGACTTTGTTGTACAAGTTGGAGCTTGGGTTTTTAGATTCCTCAAATCCATTAATAAAATTATTTTCTTGTTGCACATCTTGTGTTTTGGTTTAATTAGTGATTTTAACTTGCATAATATAACAATTGTAAATAAATATTGATTCAACCCCTCTCTCAATATTTCCAACACTAGAACACATTACATTTTTTCCACCTGGCAATATTTTTATTGACATGCTAGAAGGAATTTTCACAATGCAATGTTATTGTTCATAATCTGGTTGTTTATGATATAAGGAAATCTAACATGTGTTAGAGTTCCTTCACCTTGGAATGTTCTTACTAGCAATGTGCTTCTTCTTGTGTTAAAACGAAATATAGCACGCACTAGATTTCTTTTGGCATGGAATGGTGTTGTTGGTAGTATGCTTTTATTTGTGCTACATGAAAACTTAAAAGCTAACACTCATTAAATTTCTTTCTCCTTGCAATGTTGTTATTGGAAAAATGCTTGTGTTTGGGCTAGAAACTATGCTAGATTTATTTTTCTTTGCAATATTGTTGTTGTCTATTTGGTTGTTTATGATAGAAGGAAATCTAACACGTGTTAGATTTCCGTCACCTTGGAAATGTTATTGGAAATGTGCTTTTGTTTGAGCTAGAAGTTGTGCTAGATTTATTTTGCTTTACAATATTGTTGTTGTCAATTTGGTTGTTTATTATTGAAGTAAATCTAGCACGTGTTAGATTTCCGTCACCTTGGAAATGTTATTGGAAATGTGCTTGTGTTTGAGCTAGAAGTTGTGCTAGATTTATTTTGCTTTACAATATTGTTGTTGTCAACTTGGTTATTTATTATAAAAGTAAATATAGCACGTGTTAGATTTCCTTCACCTTGGAAATGTTCTGTTTGTGTTAGAAGGAAATATAACATGCATTAGGTTTCTTTTGGCATGAAATGTTGTTGTTGGTAGTATGCTTGTATTTGTGCTACATGTAAAGCTAACATGAATTAAATTTCTTTTACCTTGCACTGTTGTTATTGGAAATATGCTTGTGTTTGTGATAGAAGTTATTCTAGATATCTTTTTCCATGCAATGTTGTTGTTGGCAATATGTTTTTGTTTTTCGTTGGAAGCAAATCTCACATGCTAGATTTCTTTCACCCTACAATGTTGTTGTGTGCTTGTGTTTGTGCTATGCGTAAATCTAACACGTGTTAGATTTTCTTCACCTTGCAATGTTTTTATTGCCAACATTCTTCAATTTTTGCTCGAAAGAAATATAGCATGCGCTAGATTTCTTTTTCACTGCAATGTGGTTGTTGACAATATGATTTTTTTTGCGCTAGAAGTAAATCTACCATGTGCTAGATTCATTTTATTTAGAAATGCTGTAATGTGTTTGTGTTTGTGCTAGAAATAAATCTAACATACATTAGATTTCTTTCACCCTTCTATCAGTTTATTGACAATGTGTTTGTATATGCGTTAGAAGGAAATCTAGTGTGCACTAGATTTCTTTCGCATTGCAATGTTGTTGTTGGCAATTCAATTGTTTGTGCTAGAAAGAAATCTAGTATGCACCATATTTCCTTCACCACAATGATGTTATTGGCAATGTGTTTGTGATTGTGCTAAAAGGAAATCTAGCATGTGCTAGATTTATTTTGCCCTAGAATGTTGTTGGTAATATGTTTGTGTTCATGCTATAACAAAATCTGGCATGCACTAGATTCTTAAGCCCTACAATGTTATGCGTTTGTGTTTGTGCTAGAAGGAAATCTACCACACCGGATTTCTTTTGTCTTTCATAAGGTATTTTTGACCATATGATTGTTTGTTCTAGAAGAAAATCTAATATGCGATATGTTTCTTTCACCCTACAATATTGTTATGTGCTTTTGTTTGGGAGAGAAGGAAATCTAGCATGTGTTAGATTTCATTCACCTTGCAATGTTGTTATTGGTGACATGTTTGTGTTTGAGATAAAAGTAAAAATAGCATGTTAGATATAATTCACCTTGCAATATTGTGATTGGAAATATGCTTATGTTTGTGATAGAAGAAAATCTAGCATGATTTAGATTTCATTTACCCTACAATATTGATGTTGATATTATGTTTGTGTATTGTGGGAGGAATTCTAGCATGCAGCTAATTTTTTTTGCAATGCAATATTGTTGTTAGAAACGTGCTTATGTTTGTACTAGAATAAAATCTAGTATGCAATAGATTTGTTTCGCAATGCAATATTGTTGTTGGAAACCTGCTTGTATTTGTGCTAGGATGAAATATAACCTGCATTGTATTTCTTTTGCAATGCAATATTGTTGGAAATATACTTGTGCTTATGCTAGAAGGAATTCTATCATGCCTTGGATTTCGTTTTCACTACAATGTTATTGTTGGAAATGTGCTAGAAGTAAATGAAGCATAGGTTATATATATTCCACCCTGCAATGTTGTTTTTGGCAATGTGATTTTGTTTGTGATAGAAGAAACTCTAGAATGTGTAAGATTTCTTTTACTTTGCAATTTTTTTGTGAGTAACATGCTTCTATTTACGCTAGAAGAAGATTTAGCATGTGGTGGATTTCAAACGCCTTACAAAATTGTTGTTGGAAATGTGCTTGTGTTTGTGCTAGAAGGGAATCTAGCATGTGCTAGATTTATTTGACCGTGTAACGTTGCTTCTAGCAATATGCTTATGTTTGTAGTAGAAGGAATGATATTGATTGTTCGCTTTCATTTAAGGTGCAATGTTGTTACTCGAAATGGGGTTCTACTTGTGATAGAAGGAAAGCTAGCACACATTATATTTCCTTCATAATGTAATGTTGTTATTAGAAAAATGTATGTTTTTATGCTAGAAGGAAGGTTATAATGTGTTAAATTTCCTTCATCTTGCAATGTTATTGTTGAAAATGTGTTTGTGTTTGTGATAGAAGTAAATCTTGCATCCCTTGAATTTTTTTCGCAATGCAACATTATTGTTGGAAATGTGCTTTTATTTCTGTTAGAAGGAGTTATAAAATGCACTAGATTTATTTGTTCTTGTTCCAAAAGGAAAAATATCAATATTTCACCCTCACCAAGGTTAGTGCTCTGAAATTATTCTTGGCAATGCATTTGTGATTATGCAAGAAGGATACCCAGTGATTACTAGCTTTCTTCTAGACACCATTACACTTATGTAGCCAATGCTCTAGGGGTGACATTGTCTCAATAATCACAATGGTTAGAGTTATAGCTTTTGATGTGCCCTTTTATTGAATTTGGAACAATTTATGGAGATCAATGATAGTGCAAAAGAATTGTATATAGATATATGTTGTTGTTGGCACTACATTTGTGCTTGAGTTGGAAGGAAAGATAATGATATATCTTTCCTTTTGGCACAAACACAAAAGTCCATTCATAATTATTTGATCCATGGAGAATAATGTGATCTTTGTATAATTTTGAAGTTTATGAATAAATGTGTTATTGAGGTATACTAAATTTTGCTTCCAATGCAAATGTTTGCAACTTTAAAGTATCAAGCATAATTTTTGAACATGTATTGTTTTTGTTTCTATTTTTTTGTATAGTTATGAACTTACAAAAACAATTTCACTAATGTTTGGATGCATAAGATAAGGCTCTTCCTCATCAACATAAAAATCTAGGAAAACTCAAATCTACACTTTTCGAGGAACTAAAGTTAGCATCCCTTTGTATCCATCCTCAATAGTATGTCCTTAATGTGTATAGGTAGGGAGTGCTAACATTGGAACTAAAGATTTTTAAAATTCAATTTCTTTTCTTTTAGAATAAAAATGAGAATTATCTAGTATTTACAGTACCAAAACTTTTATTTGGAAGAAAACCTCTAGTTTGCCTTTTGATTATCAAGTTCAAACATCAAACATCCTCTCTAAGTGAATATAATTTCTCCTTTTCATGGGGCTTTTAGACATCTTATGTAGCATCAATCTCGGAATTTCTTAGATTTTACAATGGACCATGTTTTGGTTCTTCAACTTCTACAAATTTCTTATGATCATTATTCATACACAAGCTTTAAGACTACAAGTGTCATTTCTGAATTTAAATAGGAACTTGGTGGTTTGATATGAGCTTATATTTGTAATTCAAAACTTTTATTTGGAAGAAAACCTCTAGTTTGGCTTTTGATTATCAAGTTAAAACATCAAAAATCCTCACTAAGTGATAAAATAATTTCTCCTTTTCATGGGGCTTTTAGACATCTTATGTAGCATCAATCTTGGAATTTCTTAGATTTTACAATGGACCATGTTTTGGTTCTTCAACTTATACAAATTTCTTATGATCATTATTCAAACACATGCATTAAGACTACACGTGCCATTTCTGAAGTTAAATAGGAACTTGGTGGTTTGATATGAGCTTATATTTTTCATTCTATGACACTATCTACATCTCTCATTGCATGGTCTTCATATATGTTTTTTTTGTGTAATTTGCATGTAAAGTAATTTTTGGTAGTAGGTACTAGATGGTGGGGAACAATTTTTCATTACATACAATATGACTACCATACTTTTTAAATTATTGCATCTATATTACTTTTTTAAAGTTGTGTGTTTTTGCAAAAATATAAAATCACACTTTACATGGTTCAGCCTTTTAATTACAATTTATGGTTTAATTGTTGTTACAGAATTGGTACAAGCTACAATGGAAAATATATCAAAAGGGGACTATTTTGATCTCCTTATTAATGATCAAGTCGTTGGGCTAGGAAGGGTCTAATCTACAGAGTCTGGAACTTATTATGTCGGAGAAAGGGTTAATGCATGTTATGTTGCAATTTTGATAATTGATGTCGCTCAACCACATTTGATTGAGGATGTTGATGAAGTAGACATACATCCCTGGAAGATTAGGGATTTGAGGCACAACATAGGTAAATCAAAATATTGAAGCATGTGTTCAAATATTATTGATAGTATAATACTTTTTTTTGAGTAAATACTAACCTTATTTACATTCGTTTATAGATGCAAATTTTTCTTCTACATTTTCTATTGGAGAAAAGGTAGATCTTCTACAACATGGAGTGAAGGTTGGTGAGGGCTCCATATTCAATATAGAGCTTGGGCATAAAGTGCATGGAAATATGGTAAATAGAGGATGCATAGTGGTTAAAATTGAGAAGGTTTTAAAGCATGATGTTGCTCTACCACATCAAACAGGATTTGAGCATACACTAGGGGGTGCATCGGAATCATATGACATTTGGCCAAAATCAAATTTGGAACCTCATTTTCATGATCATGCCATAAATATTCCCCAATATAGGGTTAAATTCATATGTAAAAAGGTTTCTCTTACACATGAATGCATGGGAACAAGCATGTGCATTGCCAAAGGAATGCTATTTAATGTCCGCGAGGATGACATTGTTGAAGGTGAAACACTAGGAGAAATGGAATTTGGTGTTTTTTTGGAAGAGATAGAAGGAAATTGTGAAATATTCAGAAATGGGGATAATTCTATACATTGTTTGGTTAGATAGCCAATAAATAAGTTGGTGGATGACAAAGCTGTGATATTAAGGATTAAGGAAAAGTTCAAGGAGCCAACCAAGGAAATGGTGTTATGGGATGTTATAGAAGACAAAAATCTCTTAAACAAATGGGATGGGAATCTTTGTAATGAAAATGATATAAAATAAATTGATATGCATGTAACAAGGCCATATAAAAGGAATAAACGAGGTATGGCTACAACAAAAATTGGAAAATGTCAAACGAATATAGATGAAGAGAAATAAATTTGACTTTTGGCAGCAGATGTATGTTGTACAAAAGATTGTCTTCAATAGGTGGATAGGAAGGCCATTACAAGTGCTAGAAGGGGCATAAGGCAAATAAATAAAAATGGTATTAGGGAATTTGTCTTGAATTCACTCACATCAAACACAGTCATGTCAAGGAGCCATGGCCATGGCCATGGCCTACCACCTATTTCTGGAAATGTAAAGGGCATGAGATTTAATGGGAATATTATTTGTAAGAAAGCATGGTATAAAATACGTAAGATTCCTCAAAGCACATTCTATAACAACCAACAATATTTCCAAAATGGACAAATCAAAGCTATTCATGGTAACACCAACACATACAAAGCACAAGGACACACCGTGGCAGCCATAGAAATTTTGCACAAAATTGTAATGGATAATTCAGATTTTTCACCAAACCAAACACATCAAGTTGAAGAAGATGGAACATCTGATCCTTTAAGATTGCCTCCTTCGACTTACACACAAAATTCTCTGTTAAAAGAGATCAATGAGGCTCTTCAAAAGCTCAATTACCCATCAATATCACAATCAACAATGAGAAAGATATGGAATACTAAGTTTCGAGATGTGGCATTTTCAAAGAACACCAACTTCATTAAATGCAGTGAATGTATTGTGTTGAAAGCACAGATGAAGTCAGCAACTACAAAAGAGATGGAATAAAAGGCACGAGGTAGGCTGAACAAACATAACAAGATTGTTATGTGTGGAAGATATTGCTACAATACCCATAGAATTATGTCAGAGTGGGTTCCAAAGGAGTATTTGAGCATTATCCATGATAGAATGGATAAAACAAAGACTTCAATCCCAAGGCTATGTGTCAAATCAATCTATTGTAGGAACAAATTTAGGTGTGTCATTGACAGGTATGCTAACACATGGGCATAACATAGGAGGTTTTGGTCATTTCTCCCTACCATTTGTACACATGGGATCACAATTTACTATTACATCCCTTGAAAAGTGCTTAAGGTACCTTGAATACCCACAAATTGATATGTATGGTGATCTACTTTATGAGAGTGGAAGTTCAAGAAACCCACTTACAAATGCATTACTTGACACCTCTATTTACTCAAAATGTCAAGTTTACAAGGATGATTTTATATCTCATGGAAGATCAAATAGCCAAAATGTTGATTTTAAAGCTCTTCCTCCACATTTGTTGTTACAGTTGGACAATGCAGCAAGTGATAATAAGAATCACTATCTTTTCATGTTTTTATCACTTTTAACTGCACTTGGTGTCTTCATCACTATTGAGGTTGGATTCTTGCCTGTGGGGCACACCCATGAAGACATAGATGGAACCTACGAAAGAATTTCTTCCAACCTAAAAAGAAAAGATAAATATACTTTACCTGAAATGATGGATACATATCGCAAAATTGAAGAAAACCAAGTATTTCCACCTCCACTTATTGACAAGGTCTATGACTTTAAAATTTTCCTTAATGGATAAATCAAGGAGGGAAAATATGCACTAGTTGGACATCTTAATGTTCAATACTTGCAATTTCTTGTACGCAATGATATTCCAGTACTAAGGTACAAAGAATCCATTAGAGATATTGAGTGGTCAGATCCAATTGAGTTATGGAATATAGATGATGAAGGTCGACCTATAATTCCCATAGGGAACCCATATTTCTTAGATTCCAAAAAGAATGATGCCTATTTCAAAGAACTAAAGGAAGGGATAACATCATACATAAAAATGTGGAAAGACACTATCGGGAACGAAGATTCACCAATTGTTACAGAGGAATGGAAAAATAAAGTAGTGTATTGGGAAAGAGTTCTTGATACATTAGATGGAATCTATAATGATCATAGAATAATAGATGGAAGTGATTCATCTTTTGAGGATTTTTTGGCCCAAGACAAGGCACGTTGTTTCTGTTGATCGTAATGCACTCCATGTAATCTCAAGTATTATGGATGAAGATTTTGATAATGCAATAGATGAACCCGTATATGTTGGACCCAAATGAAACAAGCCAAAGCCAACAATCAATCCAAAGATTGATGTTCAATAAGGAAAGATGTTACTAGTTAGATCAAGAAATGAGGATGCGGGGGAGATGATTTGGATGGAAAAATCCATCTCAGATATATTTAGGGATAATGAAAGTGAGAATCTTCATGTAAAGGTTGATTAGTGGAAGCTTATTTCAGGGAAATACAATGGAAATTTTTTAGAGCAATATTGGATACCAAATCCTGATGACACAGAACTTGGCTCTATTCCAATTAATACCATTGTTTGGGCATGGCTGCCAAATAAAGAACATTGCAAGAAGACCAAGATAGATTAATATGGTCTAGAAGCTGTTCTTCACCTACTTGGGCGAATATCTTAAGATTAGGTTTATATGATTCATGAATGTGATTTTTTTTTAAGGATCTTTTAATATGCATTCAGACACACTTTTCAATATTTCCTGTATATCAAATATTCTCTTCATATTATTTTTGGAGGAGTTTTATATTATTTAGTATTTCAATGTAATCATGGGGTGATACAAATGACACGAGTGTGCAATAAAATATTTAAGTTTTCAAAGCTTTTTTTGACCAACATGACTTGTCACCATATAAAATATGCATTATCAAATTCAATAATGCACTTAAAAACAACATCTTCTAAACTTGGTCTATTAAAACAATAATGGAGTAGCTAATTAGTATTATATTTAATATAAACCATTTAAACACTTAATGAAAAAATGTTAGACATTTGTAATTATGTCTGAAGTGATTTTTCCTTAATATTCCTTATTATAATTGATCTAAATCAAATTTTTTGTTTTGTTGCACTCTAATTTATAAAAAAAATGATTTTGATCATTGAACAACACAACTAGACTTATAAAATATTTCCTCTTATAGAATTTGAAGTGGTGCCAACATTGTACTAGCATAATAAATTTGTACTCAACATAGGATATGTAGTTAGTGTCAATTTAAAATGGTTAATAATAGTAAGAAACACAATATTCATATATTATTAAATAACTTTATAGGTAAGAATATTTTTACAAAATCTATTATTCACGAGTAAAATTTAATACATAAATATAAATATTAATGATAATAGAAATAATGTAAGGAATCTAAGTTTTAGATGAATGTCAATATGTTCTTTTCAATATAATATCCTTAAACACTCCAGGATTAAAATCTAAACATTTGTAATAAATAGTTTAGTCAATTTTCTCTCTTTCCTCTTGGATTTGAAAATAATCAAATTGTATTACTTTGTTACTATTCTAATTCATGATTGATTTTGATAATTAAAATGATTATTAATTGAGTCGAGAGGTGAGGCTCATTCTACAACCTAGTATGAGGGGATGTGTAAGTTCAACTATATTTTTTTTTTGAAGGATCTATTAATATACATTCAGACACACTTTTCAATATTTGTTGTATATCAACTATTCTCTTCATATTATTTTTGGAGTTTTATATTATTTAGTATTTCAATGTAATTATATTATTTAGTATTTCAATGTAATCACGTGGTGATACAAATGACATGGCAGTGCCATAAAGGATTTAAGTTTTCAAAGCTTTGTTTGACCAACATGACTTCTCACCATATCAAATATGCATAATCAAATTCAATAATTCCCTTAAAAACAATATCTTCTAAACTTGGTCTATAAAAACAATAGTTTTTAACTTAGTTTTTAACACAAAAGTACAAATAATAAATAAATTATACGACTACTCTCATTCAACATTTAATCCCTCTAGGCTCATGTTAAATCTGTATTTAAGGTGGATCTATGCTGGTATATATTGGACACATTACTATGATAATTTTTCATTAAATAACTTTATACTTAATATATATCTTGCATATTAATCTATTATTCATCAAACCAGTCTCAATTAAGTTAGTTTTTAACACAAAAGAATAAATAATAAATAAAAAATAAATTATACTACTACTCTCATTCAACATTTAAATTGATCATAAAAAAATATTTTCTCATGTCAACTTTAAAATGGTTCAAAATTCCTACAATAGTATGTAATGATGATGGTGATAATGATGATTGTCATCCACTAAGACCAAATAATATGGTATATAAGAAGCCATAAAGATGTTACTCTAAATTCTTAAGAATTTTATTGTTATGCTAAAAAAGTATTAAAATAAGTGTTTCCAGATCATCATAATTTTGTTTAGTTAAAAAATCAAGAAGGTTAGTAGTGCCACAAATATTTTGAAATTTAAATCCAAATTTGAGTATAAAGTGGATGATCTAAGAGGGTTTTTCATCTTCAACCATAGAATTTTAAATTGTGCTAACCTTGTCTTAGTAATAATCATAATATAACACATACATGATATTTACTATATCAAATTATAATTAAATGGGCTGATAATAGTAACATACAAAACATTATTTTCATAAAGTTAATAATAGTAGCATACAAAACATTCTTTTCATAAAGTTAATAATAGTAACATACACAACATTGTTTTCATAAGATAACTTTAACAAACTTAGCTTTTAGTACAAACCATAAAAAATATTAAAAGAGATAATGTAAGGAAACCAAGATTAAGATGTGAAATATTTTTTTTTGCAAGTTTATATAAATTTGTTTTATATACTTTACCATGACAAAATTTTCACCAAAAATGGTGAATATCTACATTAAAATTAGTAAAATAAGTGATTTTATAATTCCACATTTTGAAAAAACTTAATCTAGTTAAAATTTCTAAATTCTATATCGACGGAAAACTTCCAAATTTAATGAAATATTTATTTATTTTTCAACAAAAACAATCGTACGTTCAGTATGGCCAAACTTTGTGCAATAAGGACAACCCTACGGTCCTGCTTTGGGTCAACCTGGTCATCAGGGACAACCTGGTCCATCTCCACCATCAGGCCAACCTCTTCCACTAGGGAAACCCGGTGGCCCTCATTATCCATGCCAACCTATTCTGCAGGGGCAACCTGCTCAACCAACTCAGCAGTGGGTTTAACCTATTCAACAGCTAGTTCAATCTGTTTAGCAGCCTGTTCAACCTGCTCAACAGCCGGTTCAACCTATATGTTGTGGTTCCTATGATTTGGCAGATTTGGCAATACCAAATGATAAGACAACATCAAACCACTTTGGGATCTTAGGATCTAGCCCTCCTGGATCTAGAGAGGGATCTCTCTATATATGTAAATAATGATATATCTTTAAGGTTAATTTAGAGTATTAGGCTAGGTATGAAGCACAAGGGTTTTTGTTTTGTTTGTTTGTTTGGTTGGGAAAACATGAAAGAAGGGTTCAATATAAGGTAAAGGAATGAGGAGGGAAGGATTTTTGGCAATGGGGAGATAATTCAAAGAAAACACAAGTCCATTGGGCAATGGGGTCATAAAAGGATTTACTTGCAATTCAAATATCTAAGGCGTTCAAAGGGCTAGTCATCTAAAACAAAGGATCTCTTAAGATGATAGTGTGGGATGAAACAATAAGGAAGTGAATGGGAATAACAAGGAAAACCTTCCAAGGTGACCACTTCAAAGTAAATCTAGGGACAGGGCATGCCTTAACCTCTATGATCCAAACTCCTAATGAGGCTAACTCTGAAGACAACAATCCAACAGTGCTCCTAACTACTTTCAGACAATAGAAAAAATTCAATTTTAAACACAAAGTGAAGTCTAAGATAAGAGAAATACTTTTAACCTTCTCTGCTTTTGGCATTCAACTCAAAGGGATCTTAGAAAGGCTAGCTGTTGGAAAAAGAACCTAGGGGACAAGGCTAACTCTAAATCTTCCTGATTCCCAATTGTTCCAGCTGAACCCAACAAGAACATCTAAGAAACAAATTCTAAATTCATACATTAATAAGCATGGGCAGGCCAACGTCTTTGACTAGTTAAATTATATTGAATTTTTCGTTAGATACACAATTAGCAGAAAACATAAAGATAAGAAAATACAGAGAGAAAACAATAACAAAGAAGGAACACATCACCACTGATTTAGATCAGGATCCGATGAGCATGCTTGTCATATTAGAAGAGCAAAACCAATCACATACATCCTTGTCCAATAGCTTGATATCATTCAGAAATCATCTCCCAGCCTATTAACAACTACTACTCACAGAACTCTAACTTAGTGAAACTGCTTACAATCAATGTTTTTTCAATAATTGACCAAAATTTACAATGTATTTCTCATGAGTTCTTATAGGTGAAAGAGTGACAGTAGTGGTAGATAGAACTTAAATGTTTCATTTAAAATAGAGGGAGAAAAGTCTTTCGAAGCCCATTCTGTCTTAATATCTTTACATTGACTTTAGGTACTCCTTAGATGAATTGGGATCTTCTTCAGTTTGAGAATAACTCCAGGGGTATGTTTCATGAAGTACTTTTCGGCTGGAGGTACTCTATTTGTACTTCGAGATAAGAAAGGATGAAGGTTAGCCCTTCAGGTCTTCCATGATTTATAACTAATGCACTATTAGTTCTTTGGATCTTTCTGTCAGAATAATAACTACTCTGGGGCTCGATGTAGAATAGAGAATGGGCAGTAGTGCTTTGGTCATTTCTTCAGTAAAAAGGACTGTCCTGCTGATATGTCTTCTACGTCGCTGCGATCAATGATTGTATTTAATCTATGCAGACCGTGGATTATGCTTCTTAATCTTCAATATTATGCTCTTAATCCCTTGATGTCTTTGATTTCTTCTTCAGTGCTCTTCGGCTCTGCAATTGTCTTTCGCCATGACTGTAACTGTGAAAACAGTGTGAACTCACCACCTTTGAAACCTGCAAAGCACAATAAACATGTTATAAAAACCAACGGGAGTGGGGAAGGACTGCTTTAGAGGCTCGTGCTGATGGAGGATCAATGATGGAAATAGTGAGCGTAGCTGAAAAATGGGGAAAAAACACTAGCAGAGCAGCTAACCAGTTGTTTTGAAAGTTTGGGTGTGAGGATAAACTGGGACTGTTAGATCAGGATGATCTATGGTGGAGATTGTCCGCTGAAGTATTTGGAGAGGTTAGATGAACGGAGGTTGAAACGAGAATGCAATATAACGTGGGTCGTGAGATCAGATCAATCAACGGTCAAGATCTTTTGATAGAGTTATTCAGGAGGCTGAACGGTGGGCAAAAAAATGGGGTTGAAATTAAGTCGTGACCGTTCGATCTCAGAGATCGACGGTCAGGATTAAATTAGGAGTCATATTGCAAAGGGGAGTAAGGCAGAAAACCGAAGTGGTTATCGCGCATTTTTTAGGTGGTTTCAGATTTTTGCTGAAAAACGCGATACCATACATCACATGCCACCTGTCCTTTCAAAACCACCCATATCGCATAAATTTGAAACATTAACTTTCGGACGCAAAAATTACATGATATGCAATGGTGGTCGTTGGATCTAGGACCTCAGATCCGACGGTGTGGAAGAAGTGCGATATGAAGCAAGATGCACAGGCAGAAAAGGTGGGCAGGGTCAAAGGTGGTTTAAACCCTGACCGTGGGATCTTGGAAACAGACGGTCGAGATCTTTCGATGGGGAAGAAATGAGTGGGCGAGGTTTGATAATCGGAAGTAATGTGGACCATCCGATCTAACTTGATCAACGACAGAGATCTAATCAGAGGTCGAGCTGGTGAAGAATTATGAGCGGAGCGCGATGAGATCCTGGCCATTGGTTCTTGTGGATTCAACGACTGAGATCAAATCGCATGATCGACATCGGAGGAGGAAAAGTGGACGGGACTTTGGACTTGCGATGTGTGATTAAGCACTGACCGTTGGATCAGGAAAGATCAATGGTCTGGATTATCCCGGAGGGGAACAGATGGAGGTCTTCGTATGGCGCGTGATTAAATCTTGGCCGTTAGTTCTTGTGGATTCAATGGTCCAGATTAAATCAGCGGGATCAGGTGATGGGCTCTGTAAACAAAGAGCGAATGAATCCTGACTGTTGGTTCTTATGGATTCAACATCCAGGATTAAATTGGGGAGTCGGCCATTGGGGGAAAAGAAAGAGGGAAGGCTGGATTTGCGCAATGCGATTAAGTGTTGGCCGTTGGATTTAGAGAGATTAATGGTCAGTATTAAGTTGGAGGGGGAATGGTGGAGGGCTTGCGATGGAGCACGATGTGATCCTGGCCATTGGATCGGGAGAGATCGATGGTCTAGATTGAATCGGCAATTGTCAGAGGAAAAGCTCATCGCATCGGAAAATTTTGAAGAACAACGGAAAAGGCCGAAACAAGAGCTCTGATTGGGATTTGCGATTAGGCCTTAGCGCTTGGTCATAGCATGGGTCACATGCAGAAAAAGGGCTAAGGGTTAAGCTGAAAGGGGCTTAAGGCCTTAATGTAAAAATGGTTGTTTTGGGCCTAAAATTAGTGTTTTTAAAGCCAAATGAGTGGTTCCGATAGGCAAAAGAAGGGATTTTTAAAACAAATAAAGGGAAATATGTGGTTTAAAAGGGGATTAAGGATGGTTTAGAGGTTAAATGAGGATTTTTCTGAGGGATCCTTGGAAGGAAACAAGGATGAAAATGGGAATTTTGTGGGAGTAAAAAAGGGAAAATGGAGGCCTTTTAAGTAGTTTCTTTCATAAAACAATAGGGTTCTTTACTGGAAACAATAGTGAAGGTAACTTTGTAGGATAAGGGCAACACATGGAGGCTTCAAGGATGGGATATTTACAAAGGAAATGTTTCTCTTCAAGACTCAAAACATATTTAGCTACCTGTTTGCTTGACAAAATTTTATAGGTGGCTAACAGCGGCTCCACATGAGGATGGTGTTTTCTTGAAAATGGCAAGAATCTCAGAAATAATATTTGGAAGTAGGCCAGATGCCTGATACTTGACCATATTTTCTTCTTTGATCAGCTGCTACAAACATGAAAGTGTTATATCAACAACAATACTTCCCCAAACAACTACCTACCCATCCTACTGTCCTAACATTTTTTCTTCTAGGTGCATTTAGATTTGCAGACCTTCTTCATAATTATTTTTTATTGAAAGAAAAAACTAATCTAATTCTACCCTTATTTCTCCATGAGACCAAATTAAACAGTTGGACTCATAGTTTCTCTACCTAAACTAATATATTCCAGGATTAAACTGTCTGGCAGATTTCATTCTCTACATTCTAAAACAGAAATTGAAACATAGCTAAACTAGGATTAGATTGTTTGATTTGCTATGGGTCCATGGCATAAAGACAAGCTACACATGGACTGAAACATTTCAGAAATTAAAAACAAAATTTGAAGGCTTTAGATCTGAAAATCACCAGCATCCTTCATTATTTTTATGACTCAGATTTTGAGCTTTTTAGAGTCACCATCTTTCTTCTTTTCAGCTTTGGTTTTGATCTTGTTAGAGCTGCTTCTTCTTCTTTTTCCGCTTGTTCAAGTTTTGAGCATATCTAAACCTTTATCTTTCTATTTTTGTATTTTTTTAATTTTCTTCAAAACAAAAATCAACAACTAACTAAATTCTCACAAGCTGAGCTTTATTGAGATTCCTACATGCCCTAATCTAACTTGAAATATCTGTTGTTTTATATGATACAATAATGCCAGTACAACCAGTTCAGCAGTAACAAAAACGGGTAGAAAATCTGACTACTTTTCAGAGATAACCACAGTGTACTTTGAATGTGGGTCTCCAAAACCAAGGCCACCACCAGTGGTGACCACTCCTGATGTATCTGGCTCTTGCAAAGGGTCAATGCTTGGGAACCTGAGCCAATCAGGGCCTCCATATATTCTGCCACAGGATCAGCAAAAACATGATATAAAATTTCTTCTTTCGGGCCTTCCATGACTGGTAGGCTATCTGCATCCTTGACAACTTGTTTCACTGCATCTTCAGAGTGGCTCTTGAAAGCACCATCATACCTTTCCTGTACATCAAAAGGCAGTGAAATTTATTCTTTCTTAGGGGGAGGGAGACTTTCCAAAAATTCTCTGGGGTCTCTGAATTGATATGACTGTTCTTGTGAGTTCAAAACTTCAATTTTAGCTTCATATCTTTCAGCCACCAATTCTAGAAAATTTTTCTTAAGCTCAGGTTTATCATTGAATTGTGAGTTGAGGAGAATAACCTTTGGAAGGTCTTCACATTTAATTTCTGCCAGTATACTTGATATTCCACAACGAAACTCTTCAAGGGGACTTGGCTGCATTTCTGCGAATTGCTCGGAGTCTTCCATTGGTGGGGGGATTTGGTAAAGGAAAACTAATACTCATAGTTTCCTTTAACATGGATGATGTTGTGATGAAACTGGTCTCCTAGTGGAGTCTTGTGAACACAGAGATAATCAGCAGGCCTAATGATCACCAGTGGAGTCTTTTGGTCATTCAGGAATTGTGGAGTTTCCAGGTGGAGGATTTAGAAAGTTTTTGAAGCAAGCTGTTGTCCACCATCAGCAATCTATACCAAATCGAGGCTAATTGGTCTTGTCCCAAACGGAGTCGCCATTATGGCAATACCAAATGATAAGACAACATCAAACCACTTTGGGATCTCAGGATCTAGCCCTCCTAGATCCAGAGAGGGATCTCTCTATATATGTAAAGAATGATATATCTTTAAGGTTAGTTTAGAGTATTAGGATAGGTATGAAGCACAAGGGTTTTTGTTTTTTTTGTTTGTTTGGTTGGGAAAAATTGAAAGAAGGGTTCAATATAAGGTAAAGGAATGAGGAGGGAAGGATTTTTGGCAATGGGGAGATAATTCAAAGAAAACACAAGTCCATTGGGCAATGGGGTCATAAAATGATTTACTTGCAATTAAAATATCCAAGGCATTCAAAGGGCTAGTCATCTAAAACAGAGGATCTCTTAAGATGATAGTGTGGGATGAAACAGTAAGGATGTGAATGGGAATAAAAAGGAAAACCTTCCAAGGTGAACACTTTGGAGTAAATCTAGGGACAGGGCATGCCTTAACCTCTATGATCCAATCTCCTAATGAGGCTAACTCTAAAGACAACAATCCAGTAGTCCTCCTGACTACTTTTAGACAATAGAAAACATTCAAGTTTAAACAAGGAGTGAAGTCTAAGATCAGAGAAATAATTTTGACCTTATTTGATTTTGGCATTCAACTCAAAGGGATCTTAGAAAGGCTAGCTGTTGGAAAAAGAACCTAGGGGACAAGGCTAACTCTAAATCTTCCTGATTCTCAATTATTCCAGTTGAACCCAACAAGAACATCTAAGAAAAAAATTCTAAATTCATACATCAGTAAGCATGGGCAGGCCAATGTGTTACACAGAAATTTGTCACCCTCCCTGCAATCCCCATCCCGCACATTGGAGGGCTCATTCCGTGACCTGTGAGCATAGACAAGACTTGAAAATACTTTCATTGCATCCCTCTGAAGATGAGCTTTAATTGCCCTGAAAACTTCTCCCTACAAAAAACCCTAAAAATAGCTCTTTTTCCATTGGCGCGGTTCCACAGTTCAGCCCTCGCGCCAAGGGGGCAAATCCTCCAAAGAGGGTGCACCAATTGGTGCTCTGTCATAGAGCCGCACCCGCGCCAACCATATTAAGAGGTTTTTTAAAAATAAAAGGCGAAAGTTTCATCCTAACAAATTCCTGGACTGATATCTATCTTGAGTTGGGAGGTTTGGCTACGGATTTCCATAGAGAGGAAGTGGTGTGCCACCTCTCATGGAAGCTTCCTTGATGATAGGGCCAGTCCCATAATTATAGGGATCCCAACTCCCCTTCCTCCTTCTATAAAAGCTTGCTCATCTCATGGCAAGCTAATCTCCAAGTTCCCAAGAGCTTTCACATATTTATGCTGCAAGAGCCTTCTTGATTCCCTTAAGGCCAAATCCAAGCAAGGAGACTATTTCCAAGTATCCGGAGAGAGAGGCTTGTCCCATCCTTGACAGGCTTTATCGAGACATGTTTTGCTAACGACCCACCAAAGGAGAATGCTGCGTCGAAGCTATGGTTGTATTCTTCTTTTGACTCATTAATGATAAGCGACTATTGGTTATGGTTCCACTCTTGTTCTTGATTATATTCATGAGTTATGTCCTCTTCGACTGACATATAGTTGTATATTCTGGATTTTATGCTTGCGTTTGTGTTGTTTCTTGCATGTGAAGGTGTACAATCACGAACATCGTGAGGATTGTGATCTTCCAGAGCAAAGGAACGGGAGCACCACCTCTTCTACAAACGACAGTGTTGGATTCCAGGTAAGCCTTCCTCGCAAGTTGGTTTATTTGCAACTAGGAACCTGCACTGTAGCGTGTTTGATTGTTGCTAGACCCGCTCTGGGCTAGTAGGGATCGCCTTTATTCACAGAGGGGATTTACCTCCTCAACAATTTGGCGACTCCACTGGGGAATCAACTTGTTGTTTGATTTGTAAACTATAGACGGAGCCTGAAGTACAGCCAGATAGCCTTCAAAATGATTTTGCTCTGCATTAGCGGAGTATATCAATGCTACTTCAGTCAATCTCTGGTTTAGTTTACGGACTGAACAACTTGGAGTATTGTCTTCTCTTTTTGGTCAATTTCTTGGCCTTGCTTGCTTGATCAGCTCTTCTGGGTTGGTTCTTTCTGTGAATTTGGGTCTTTGATAGCTTGAACATCACTGGTCTGATCTTAGATTGCTTATTTTTTATTTTGGCATAGCAAACTTGACTGGTGCACTTTTTAGCGTGACAGTCGTGCCAATTGGCGCCAGTTGTCCATTTATTACCCGCGCCAATCTTGATATGGCGCTAGTTTCAGCCTGACAGTCGCGCCAGTGCTGGGGACTGCTGGGGTTTGCTCTGTTTTGAGCTTTCTGAGCTTGATCTATGTGTTTAGCTTCGCCTTGCTTTGAGCCTAGATTACATGGTTCATTTGAGTCTTGGAGATTCTGCTGGAAGTGGTGAGTCTGGTCTTGGTTGGGAGAAATTCTTTGTTTTTTCATTTTCAGGCGTTGGCGCTTGTTGTCAGTTAGCAACCCGCACCAATTGGCCATTGGCACTAGTTGTCAATGTACAAGTCACGCCAGTTGGCGCTAGTTGTCAATGTACAAGTCGAGCCAATTTCAGGGTGTGTGAAAATTGAGATTTTTCCCTTAATCCTTCACCAATGTGTCTTTCCCTTCCGGTCTTTTCACTGTATGAGCATAGATTACATTGCTCATTGTTTGGAATGTCTTCTTTCCATGATTATTTGATGTAAAAGGGAATGAATGCTTTGTTTTGATCTCATGCTTTGAAAGTCCTCTTTGTGATTGATCTCATATGTCTTCTCGCCTTTGGAGGGATTTCGTTACAAAGTGTTTGAAGCAATGATTGCATTCTTAGTGTTTGTTTACATCTCTTTTGCATTCATCCTTCATTAAGAATATTTGCATTTTTTTTAGTTTTCGTCTCATAGTTTTATTTTCGTTAAAATGCATTAGATCACATTGCATTGAAAAGTGTTTTTTGAGATCCATCATTGAGCTTAGATTACATTGTTTAATGATTGAAAACTAAAAATCGCATTGAGTGCATTCTCTTTCATTAAAATTATGCATTAAGTAGATTCTCATTTCATCGAAAAATGCATTGAGTGCATTCTTATTATTTGAAAAGGAAAAGGAAATTGTGCATAGATTACAATTGCATAGTTTTTGAAAAAGAGGATTTTGCATAGATTACATTGCATTATTCGCATCGTTGAATGTTTGGAATTACTTTTGGATAGTGAAAGTCATCTAGTTTGGAAAAAGTTTTGTTTTCAGTGTTGTTGTTTGTTGCATCATTGTGTGAAGCTCTTCCCTTAACTAGATAGCATTCATCGAATTGAAAAGTTTTCTTTTCTCATATAGCTGCATATAGGAGATTGTCACATAACACTCGCTAGGGCCTGAAAATTGAAACATAATTAAAGATTAACATTAAAATCTATTCAATTTACACTAAGGCAACATTGAAACATTAGCAACACATCTAGAGGTCTAGGCTAGAGACGTGTTCCGGCGTCTTTAAATCTAGTAGCTGTCGTTCGCCTCTTGGCTTTAGACAGCGCTAGTACGGACTTGTGCTCCCCGTACCATCGAGTATATAAAGGGATACCCCACTAGGTTTCTATCCTTTATCCATAGGAAGCTGAGTCTGCCGCCCTATACCCGTGATACACCGGACACAGCATTCGAGGAGATTGCCTGCACGTACGTTAAGTCCTTGGTTGATTTCTCTTTCATTTTGAAACCAAGGTGTATATTGTAGTTCATGGTTATTTGGTACACCCTTTGCCTAGTATTCCTGAGTAGTCATTTGATCTTTTCCGACTCTTTAAATTTGAAAGGATCACCAAGCGCTCGTCCTTTCATGCTTGTGTCAAATCTGAAAGAGATAGAGTCACCTTTTCAACTGTTTCTCGACTCTTAAAACATGAAACGGTGAAGTTTCTAAAGTTTCAATGTGGTAAAATAAATCACCTATGATCACACGCCCTTTTAGAGTTTGCTTGTTGGCCGTTTGATTGTGTGCCTTGTTTTTCAGCCCGTGTGTAGTTTTGAGTTTTGATGGCAACCTTTTTAGAGTTTACCAACCAAGGAATCCCCTCAGATGGGAATCCTGGTCATTTTCCTCCTTTCGAGAATGTTGGTGCTCCCTACATGGCAACGCTGTCCCTTCCTGGGTTAACTGTTGGGTTGCCTGTTTGGTTGTTTTCAACCTCTGTGGTCCCGAATGTCTCAGCTTCTATTCAATCAGTTCCTCCGCCTGAACAGCATCATGTTGATTCCAAGGTGGACCTCTCCCCTTCTTCACCTGTTTCTGCGTCCTCCTCTTCTACTTCGCCTGGTGAAAGCCTGGATTCGAGTAACCAGGTGGCTAAGAAGAAGAAGAAGAAGACAAAGAAGAAGAAGTCTGGTAAAGGAGAGGCTAGCTCTATGGCTATTGTGCCTAAGAATCCTTCCATCGATAAACCTCCCAGCCCTCCACGGAAAGTCAAATTCCCTTGCATGTTGTGCAGGAGAGACCATCTTCTTCGAGACTGCCCTGGCATTCCCAAGGTGCTTGAAGAATGGTCCAACGGTCATCCACTGTTGCCTTTGGCTTCTGGGAGTCAAGTTGGGGGCACGTCTTCAACCAACGTTGGTAAGGCTCCTAAGAAGCAGGGTAAGATTACCAATCCCTGTAAGTTGTGTGAAGGGCACCATGCCATTCAGCTTTGTCCTTATATGGATGAAGCCAAGAGAGTCTTGGACAACTTAACCGGTTCTACACCATGCCTTATAACTGGTTATAATCGGATTTCTTTGAGTCCTCCACCAGTTGATCCTACGATTGGTCAAGAGTCATCCTTGGTCCATCCCGCTCCCCCGGAAATTCAAATTCAAGAATCCGTTCCCAACCAACCATTGGTTGTGGGATCGGTTGAGCTGGCCCCGTCCATGGTGCACCAGGTATTTTTTGTGGAGAGTGGATCCTATACCCCTTAGGTTCTTCTTGTTTCTTCAGATTCCTCGGATTTGGAGAAATATTCTCTAGTCCCTGTACCTCAAGAAGCTGCTCCTCCGCTTCTCGTGATGGAGGTCCCGGAGGATGCCCCTCCCACCTTCGAGATGGAGGTCGTGGAGGATGCTCCTTCTTCTTTCGTAACACTAGGGGAAGATCATCTTGGTTCGATGGTAGCCCCTCCAAGTAGTTTGGTTGCTTCCTTTGATTGGAATTGATTTACGGGATACCGCCTTCCGTCTTATGTGCCTTTCGAGATCACAGTACAGGCTTTTGGTCTGGTTGTACCCAGTACCATTATAGATGAAGGTGCCTCTGTTAGTATTATATCCTCAACTACCTGGCAAGCTTTCGGTTCGTCGCCGCTTGCGCCTGTTACGCAGAATCTGTTGGCTTTTAACAGAAGGACGAGTCAACCTTTGGGGATCCTTCCAAGGTTACCTATTACTTTGGGAGGTAAAACCATCCATATGGACGTGATGGTTGTTCCAGGCCCCTTGGATTTCAATCTTCTCCTGGGGCGCGATTACACCTATGCCATGGGAGCGCTCGTCTCCTCCCTTTTTCGTGTGGCCTATTTTCCGCATGAAGGACAGATCGTGACCATTGATCAGCTTTCGTTCTTTGGTCCTAATGTGGCAACTGGCCCGCCATCACCCCCTCCTGGTTTTTATCCACCTGTTGTATCTGCCCCACCACAGGTCAACTATGTGGCTACCTACCCCATGCCTGTGCTCAGTGATAGTGCCGTTGTGCATCAGGTGCTGGGGGCATTGGGTCCTGACTTCCAAGATGTTTTCCTTCCATTGGGAGTGTAACTCTTGGAAGCTATGACTTCTTGTTCATTATGATGAAGTTGGTCGGAGCATAGTTCTTTTCTTGTGTCAAGCTCCTTAAAAAATGAAACAAGTCGGTCGGAGCACAATTCGTTTTCTTGTGTCAAGCTCCTTAAAAAATGAAACAAGCTGGTCAGAGTAGAGTTCCTTGTCTTGTACCAAGCTCCTTAAACCATGAAACAAGGTGTTCCGAGGATAGTTCTTTTAATGTGTCAACCTCGTTAAAATAATGAAACACGTTTCTGTTCAATTCGAGTCTTTGTTAAGTTCTCGTAAAATCCCAGTCGAGACTTTCTCTTGATCTCGTAACTTGAACCTTCACTCCATCTGCCTTTCATATGGACTGAAGCTTGGGGGGCATGCACCTCGAATTGAGTCACCATGCTGGGGGCATGCTTACTTTTTCAAGCATAGTTTGTTTCCGTTTCAAGCTTGTGTAAAAATGAAATCGGTTTCAAGCATAGTTTATCTTTGTTTCTAAGCTTGTGTAAAAATGAAACCAACTTCAAGCGTAGTTTCGATTTCAAGCTGTGTAAAATGAAACCTTTCCCATTTTACCTCTGTGATTGCCATTTTATCACCTGTTTTGCCGATGAGCCTTGGTTTTCCTTTACCCATCGTCACTATCTCTGGCCGGTCATGTGCTCACTTGGTTGTTTTATCCGTTCTTGAGGAACCGCTGCGATGAGTGGTCTTGTTAGCCAACCTCTTAACCTTTACTTGTTCTGAGCAGTTCCACCATCATCGGAACCATTTGCTACCCTTTATACCACTCATTCCTCTAGGAGGAGTCAACTTTCAGCTCTTTTTTGACTCTCTAAACATGAAAAGATTGCCGAGTCCCTTGTCGTTTCGATCTCGTTAAAGTGGCTGCGAATCGACATCTACCCAGTATACGTTTACCCATTTTTCGGGCTGGGATAGATTACTTACGAAAAAGGAATACCCTAGCCTATCGCGACTAGGAGATTTTCTCGGATATTGTTTTCTACCTTTTCGGGTCCGAGGAACTATTTATGAAAAGGGACCGCTGGAGTTTACTTTTCCTCGGTCTTTTTTTCAAACTCTAAATATGAAAAGACGCCGAGTCTTTCCTCCGCAGACTCGTTAAAACCCCGATGACAGACATTGGATTTCGCCGAAATGACGTTCTCCGAGTTCCTCCTTCCTAGGCTCGTTAAATGTACTAGGATGGATTCGCTCGAAGGGCGAACTTATATTACAAGCATATGCTATCCCCTTCAAGCTTGTTATAAAAAATAATTGGGGTACTCGCCAGAAATGGTGGGGGAAAATGGAACTAGCATCATTGTCGTGTCGGCAGTATGTCGCTCTTGAACATGGAACTTGTCTGCATTCATGTCGGGTTGGGGACATCTCATCTCGTTCTTCACTTGCCTCCATGAGTTTGGATAATCCCTTTTGACCTCTCATCTGCTCGTTGCCTCGTCACCATGACCTATGATCCGTTGATGTCAAATACTGCCAAGTCCACTTTCGTGCCGTTTATATGTTCAAGAGAAGTTGGCCTCTGCAAATATCAACCTCCCTCTAATTCTCGTTTGATCCCGATTCACAAGAAACATCATGTTCCTCTGTCTCGTGTCGATGATGTGGGAAACATTATGGCCCACCTTCGATCAAGGTCGCTTCCTGTCGACTTCAGCTCATTATCTAGGAAGATGATCTAGAGACTCCCTTATGGTACCTTGGAGCCTGCATGCCTCAATGGCAGGTTCGTCGCATTTGACGTGAGGTTTTCATCATTGGCCTCCGATCGAGTGATTCCCACGAGTGTTTGACGCCGGCCTCATCGATTCACATGCCGTAGATTGTACCCATAGTACCTTGAGGGCCATCGTCATTATTGGTGGTTCTCCTTTCGCGTCCGTTAACAACTTTCATCATTGTCTAGTAATCAAACGATGTTTTTGCATGTTACTTCAGCTCACATATTCGCATGCTTGAACTTGTACTTTATTCGGGTCGAGATGGAGCGCAAGACCCTGGATTGTGTCTGTTGTAATCCAGGCTGCGATATTGTGGATTATTATTTACATGACTCACTGATTGGATGGCTGCAACCATACCTGAGTCTATTTATCGATCCTCATTGGATGGCTACGTCCATGCCTTGGATCTAGATTATTGTATACTCTGTTATGGATGGTTGCGCCCATACCACATATATATATCATGTATATGAGACATCAGTTGTACTTCGCTCCGCAGGTTTTCCGATGGCAGTGTTTTCAGTCGGCATGTTCTCGTAAAGCATTTCACCCCTCTCTCTCTCTCGGGCCTCATGCTTTAGGGGGCATCTCACACAGCTAATTTGTCACCGTCCGCAATCCCCATCCCGCACATTGAGGGCTCATTCCGTTGACCTATGAGCAAAGACAAGACTTGAAAATACTTTCATTTCATCCTCCGAAGATGAGCTTTAATTTCCCCGAAAACATCTCCCCGCAAAAAAATCTCCCCGCAAAAACCCTAAAATAGCTCTTTTTCCATCGGTGCAGTTCCATAGTTCAGCCCTCGCGCCAAGGAGGAAAATCCTCCAAAGAGGGCGCACCAATTGGTGCTCTGTCATAGAGCCGCACCCGTGCCAACCATATTAAGAGGTGTTTTTTAAAAATAAAAGGCAGAAGTTTCATCCTAACAAATTCCTGGACTGATATTTATCTTGAGTTGGGTGGTTTGGCTATGGATTTCCATAGAGAGGAAGTGGTGTGCCACCTCTCATGGAAGCTTCCTTGATGATAGGGAAAATCCCATAATTATAGGGATCCAAACTTCCCTTCCTCCTTCTATAAAAGCTTGCTCAGATCCATGGCAAGCTAATCTCCAAGTTCCCAAGAGCTTTCATGTCCTTATGCTGCAAGAGCCTTCTTGATTCCCTAAGGCCAAATCCAAGCAAGGAGACTATTGCCAAGTATCCGGAGAGAGAGGCTTGTCCCATCCTTGATAGGCTTTATCGAGACATGTTCTGCCGACGACCCGCCAAAGGAGAATTCGGCGTCGAAGCTTTGGTTGTATTCTTATTTTTGACTCATTAATGTTAAGAGACTATTGGTTATGGTTCCACTCTTGTTCTTGATCATGTTCATGAGTTATGTCCTCTTCGACTGACATATAGTTGTATTTACTAGATTTTATGCTTGCGTTTGTGTTGTTTCTTGCATGTGCAGGTGTCCGATCACGGAGATCGTGAGGATTGTGATCTGCTAGGGCAAAGGAACGGGAGCACCACCTCTTCTACAAACGACAGCGTTGGATTCCAGGTAAGCCTTCCTCGCAAGCCTTATTTGCAACTAGGAACCTGCACTGTAGCGTGTTTGATTGTTGCTAGACCTGATCTGGGCTAGTAGGGATCGCCTCTGTCCGCAGAGGGGATTTACCTCCTCAACACAACGTCTTTAACTGGTTAAATTATATTGATTTTTTCTTTAGATACACAATTAGCAGAAAACATAAAGATAAGAAAATACAGCGAGCATTAGGGTACTTGCAGTAGTATGTCCTAAGCTAAATTTACCATTTTCTTATCAGAGAAAATGAAACATAATGTAAAATAGAGAGAAAACAATAACAAAGAAGGAACACATCACCACTGATTTAGATCAAGATCCGATGAACATGCTTGTCATATTAGAAGAGCAAAACCAATCACATACATCCTTGTCCAATAGCTTGATATCATTTATAAATCATCTCCCAGCCTATTCAAAACTACTACTCACAAAACTCTAACTCAATGAAACTGCTTACAATCAATGTTTTTTCAATAATCGACCAACATTTACAATGTATTTCTCATGAATTCTTATAGGTGAAAGAGTGACAGTAGTGGTAGATAGAACTTAAATGTTTCATTTAAAATAGAGGGAGAAAAGTCTTTCGAAGCCCATTCTGTCTTAATATATTTACATTGACTTTAGGTACTCCTCAGATGAATTGGGATCTTCGTCAGTTTGAGAATAACTCCAGGGGTATGTTCCATGATGTAATTTTCGACTGGAGGTACTCAGTTTGTACTTTGAGATAAGAAAGGATGAAGGTTAGCTCTTCAGGTCTTCCATGCTTTATAACTAATGCACTGTTAGTTCTTTGGAGCTTTCTGTTAGAATAATAACTACTCTAGGGCTCGATGCAAAATAGAGAATGGGCAGTAGTGCTTTTGGTCCTTTCTTCTGTAAAAAGTACTGTCATGCTAATATGTCTTTTGCGCCGATGCGATCATTGATTGTATTTAATCTGTGCAGACCATGGATTATGCTTCTTAATCTTCAATATTATGCTCTTAATCCCTTGATGTCTTTGATTTCTTCTTCAGTGCTCTTCGGCTCTGCAATGGTCTTTCGCCATGACTGTAACTGTGAAAATAGTGTGAATTCACCACCTTTGAAACTTCCAAAGCACAATAAACATGTTATAAAAACCAGCGGGAGTGGGGAAGGACTATTTCAAAGGCTCGTGGTGATGGAGGAGCAATGATGGAAATAGTGAGCGTAGTTGAAAAATGGGGAAAAAACACTGGTAGAGCAGCTAACCAGTTGTTTTGAAAGTTTGGGTGCGAGGATAAACTAGGACCGTTAGATCAGGATGATCTATGGTGGAGATTGTTTGCTGAAGTCTTTGGAGAGGTTAGATGAATGGAGGATGAAACGAGAATGTGATATAACGTGGGCCGTTAGATCAGATCAATCAACGGTCAAGATCTTTTGATGGAGTTATTCAGGAGGCTGAATGGTGGGCAAACAAATGGGGTTGAAATTAAGTCGTGACCGTCTAATCTCAGAGATCAACGATCAGGATTAAATGAAGAGTCATATTGCAAAGGGGAGTAAGGTGGAAAACCGGAGTGGTTATCGCGCAGTTTTTAAGTGGTTTCAGATTTTTGCCGAAAAAATGCAATACCATACATCGCACACCACTTGTCCTTTAAAAACTGCCCATATCGTATAAATTTGAAACATTAACTTTCGGACACAAAAATTACGTGATATGCAATGGTGGCCGTTGGATCTGGGACCTTAGATCCGATTGTGCAGAAGAAGTGCGATAGGAAGCAAGATGCACATGCGGAAAAGGTGGGTAGGGTCAAAGGCGGTTTAAACCATGACCGTGGGATCTTGGAAATGGACGGTCGAGATCTATCGATGGGGACGAAATGAGCGGGCGGGGTTTGATAATAAGAAGCAATGTGGACCATCCAATCTAACTTTATCAAGGACAGAGATATAATCGGAGGTTGAGCTGGTGAAGAATTATGAGTGGAGCGCGATGAGATCCTGGCCGTTGGTTCTTGTGGATTCAACAGCTGAGATCAAATCACATGATCGACATCGGAGGAGGCAAAGAGGATGGAACTTTGGACTTGCGATGTGTGATTAAACGCTGACCGTTGGATTAGGAAAGATCAACGGTCTGGATTAACTCAGAGGGGAATAGACAGAGGTCTTCGTATGGAGCATGATTAAATCCTAGCCGTTGGTTCTTGTGGATTCAACGGTCCAGATTACATTTGCAGGATCGGGTGATGGGCTCTATGAGCAAAGCGCGAATGAATCCTGACCGTTGGTTCTTGTGGATTCAACGGCCAGGATTAAATCAGGGAGTCGGCCATCGGGAGAAAAGAAAGAGGGAAGGCTGGATTTGCGCAATGAAATTAAGCACTGGTCATTGGATCTAGAGAGGCTAACAGTTAGGATTAAGTCAGAGGGGGAATGGTGGAAGGCTTACGATGGAGCGCGATGTGATCCTAGCCATTGGATCGGGAGAGATTGACGGTCTAGATTGAATCGGCAATCGGCAGAGGAAAAGCTCATCGCATCGAAAAATTTTGAAGAACAAAGGAAAAGGCCAAAACGAGAGCTCCGATTGTGATTTGTGATTAGGCCTTAGTGCTTGGTCATAGCGTAGGTCACATGCAGAAAAGGGGCTAAGGGCTAAGCCGAAAGGGGCTTAAGGCTTTAATGTAAAAATGGTTGTTTTAGGCCTAAAATTAGTGCTTTTTAAGCCAAATGAGGGGTTCTGATAAGCAAAAGAAGGGATTTTAAAACCAAATAAAGGGAAATATGTGGTTTAAAAGGGGATTTAGGATGGTTTAGAGGTTAAATGAGGATTTTTCTGAGGGATCCTTGGAAGGAAACAAGGATGAAAATGGGACTTTTGTGGGAGTAAAAAAGGGAAAATGGAGGCCTTTTAAAAGTAGTTTCTTTCACAAAACAGCAGGGCTCTTTACTGGAAACAACAGTGAAGGTAACTTTTTAGGATAAGGGCAACACATGGAGGCTTCAAGGATGGGAGATTTACAAAGGAAATGTTTCTCTTGAAGACTCAGAACATATTTAGCCACCTGTTTTCTTGACGCAATTTTATAGGTGGCTAACACTATATATCTGAATCAATAGGGTCTGCCTGTTCAACAACCTGCTCAACCTGCTCAACCCCAAGGCGCTTATTACCCCCAAAGTCAATATCAACCGGTATATAGTGTGCCCCAAGGTTCCACTTATTACCCTCAGAATCAACCTCCATTGGTGTATAATCAACCTCAAGTCCATGTTTACATTCTGCAATAGAATCCATATGTTTCTCAGCAAGGACCTCAATGGTATGCTTAGAATCAATACCCTAGTCCTCAACCCCATTATCAACATAATTATCAGGCTTATAACCCCTATGGTTAGAATCCTCTGGGACCAAACATATGGGGGAAGAATTTGTCATAGGCTAGGTGGAATCTTAACACTGGTCCTTATCAAAGACCTCCAATGCCTTTTAATCCTCAATTACCATTTCTCACTACGTTGGAACTGCCTGATGTGTCAAAGTTAATGAACAATCCAATTCTTCATAACTCGTATTGGCCTTCGGTTCTGACTAAGATTCCTAGTGATTCCTGGTAGTCAACACAGATTAAAAAATTTCTATTATTCTCCAGGACTAGGACAAGAGGAGATACCCACTCACTGTCATATATGGGATAGATGAAGCATGCATCCAATAATTTCTGCAATTCTTCTTTCACTGTGTCCTTTAGATTTGGGTTCATCCTCCTTTGGGGTTAGCGCACAGATTTGCATCCTTGTTTAATGTAGATATGGTGTGTGCACATCGAGGGATGCACCCCTTTCATGTGTTTTTAGTCCCAAGAAAATGCATCAAGGTTTTCTTTCAAGAGCTAGCATAACTAATCTTCTTCTTTGGCTGAGAGGGATGAGTTAATTTTCAGATATTTTGATGGGCCAAATTCCACAACGTTGGTGGTTTCAGAGGTTGAATCAACTAAGTGAAACTCCATACAAGGGTGGCTTCTAGACTCTTCGAATAGGTCATCGAGTGGACTGTCATTGGGGGGTTGGATCTGAATGATGTGGTCAATGAGCTCATCCTCATTAGGTTGCCCCCCTCTAGGTACAACATCTATTGTACAAATGGCATAGGGTGTAGTGTTGTATACTTCATCTTCTTCTTCTTCATCCTCCAACCACAAAGGTAGGTCATGGTCAATGGAAGGCTAGGAAGGAGAATATAATACCAGCTATTTAGACAAGAGCCCATTCTTGATAGTCATGTTTCCATGCTGACAAATGATATAACCATCGGTAGTGGCTAACCAGGGTCTCCCTAAAATGAGAGGATATCCATTGAACTTGGTTTTTAGTTGGAGGATCAGGAAATATGTATGGTACTCCCAAGATTCTATTGAAAGCATAACATCCTCAAAAATTCCTTCCGGAGCTACTATGGACTGGTATGCAAGTTGTAAAATCATTGTGGTTTTCCTCAAAGTCCCTTGGAGGTTGAGTTTAAGCATAGTTTCCTTGGTCATTACATTGATGGTAGTCCCGATATCAATCAGAGTATTAGGGACTATGACACCATCTATGTGTACATCCACAACTGAACTACTAGGGTCTAGGTACTTTAGGAATATCACCCTTCCCAACATTAATTCAGACAATTTTCCTACTACATTGATGGTAGGGGTATATTTCTTCTTTCTCCCAGGTTTCTTAAATCACTTTTCCTTGATGAGCCTATTGTAAATAGGAACATCATTAATGTCTTGAAGAAGGGGTATTTTCACACAAATTTTTTTCAGTTCTCCCATAAGTTCAGTCTCCTCTAGGGTGTGCTAACTAGAGTGGATCAAACTCTCAGGAAAAGGGGGTTGTTGGATCTGAGTGTTACTCTCTTCCTTTTCCTCCTCAACCTATGCAGGTGTAGTTGGAGGATTATTTTCCAGGATTACTCTTCCCGACTTGAGATTGATCTCATGTATCTCCACAACATAAGCTGGATAGTTTGTCTCTCCATTATAAACCTCTTGTGCCTGCTTGTTGTTCGGGTTCAAATTGGGTTGTGTAGACATCTGAGGCAACTTGGATGGAACATAATGGGTGAGTTGAGGTTGAGGTTGGGGTGGAGGAAGTAATGCAGTTGGTTGATTATGTTGGGGCCTCCATCCTTGTGATGGGTTGCTCCACTGAGGAGGTTGAGGAACATACTATTGGAATGGTTGGTTCACATTTTGGGGGTGATATGGAGGGTTGTAAGGCCAAGTAGGAGGTGTAGGCCATGATGGAGGAGTGGAAGCATACCAATATTGCATAGGTGCATTCTGGTTGGTATGATAATAGGAGTAAGGTGCACCTTGCATACCCTAATGATATGACCAAGGCCCTTGAGGCCTTCCATGATTTATGAAACATAGTTGCTCCAGACCTACTTCCCCGCCTTGATATACAACTTTGAGCCCAGGTAAGTAGGGATAATTATTTGTGGCATGATTCTCTTCAAAAACTAAGAAAACCTATATGAAATTTAGTGGACATTCATTCCAAGGGTGTTTTCTAGTACATCTAGGGTGGAGGATAGCTAAGGCCCTTTCTGCTTCCTCTTGTTTCCTCTTGATCTGCATTGTATCCATTTGCAGAGAAAGGGTGTGAAACATCTCACTTTTGAAGTCCTCCATAATATTTCCAATCTCATGCTTGATGGAGGTGGAAGAGGAAGGGGTGTTGGCCATGATTTGGCTAGCTCTCCCTTTCTTCCTAGCTGCCATAGAGTGATTCCTAAAGGTATTTTTGATGTCATCATAAGGCAGATGGTATATATATCCTTCTGATAGCATATTTAGGGTTTCTATCACCTCCTCCCTAATCCCTCAGAGAGGCACAAACTTAAGTGATCCATGATCAAGGTTGTAGTTGGCTCTTTTACAGTTAGGCTGGAATCTTTATTCATAATCCTCTAGGGATTCATCAGGTTCTATAGTCATCCTAAATATTTCCTCAATTTATTTGGATCTATAGTAGTCCCTATATTTTTTTTTAAAGGACTCTTGCATTTATGCCTAGGTAGTGATGTTTTTATTAGGAAAACCCATGAACCAGTGCAAGGTTGCATCCTTGAGGGTGGATGGGAACATTTTCAACTTTTGGTCATTTGAGGCATAGCCATAAGTCCTGAAAACAACAACAAATTTGAACATGAAGGTGTCAGGATCCTCGGATGTAATTCCATAGAAATATGGAAGGGCTGAGGGACTGATGTTCTTCATCGTAGTTTCCCCATCTATTTCTCTAATGGGAAAGACTCCTTGGATCCCAGCCTCAGCCATGCATTGAATTGGTGAAGTAGGTTCCTTAGGTGAAGCAAGTTATTCTTCTTATCCAATAGGTTATTCAAAGTTTTCAAGAGACTCACTTATGATGTGTTCAACCTCACAGTCACTGAAGAAGAGTGAAGGGTGATTGTGTGGGGATGTGGGGGATTTTGGTAAAAAATTTCCTTGGTTATCCCTACTCCTACAAGGCATGAAAGTCAAACTTTTTTTGCATCTTTCAATATTTTGGAACTGAATGTAAAGGGAAAGTAGAAAATAATGCTAAAAAAAATCAAAGCATCTACTTAGTCACCTCCCCAACAACGTCTCTAAAAAGTGGTGAGCCTTGGTATTGCACCAAGAGTGCTGCAACTCCCAGGGGCTACCCTACTTTACTTTATCAACCCAAGGTTCATACAAACTTGCAAGGTGACAATGCTATATACACATCCGATGCATTCCACTCATGCCATCCTCTTCTTAGTCCTGCGAATGGGTACTACTTCTATGGCTACTTCTAGGGGATGAAGTCTGTCACACTTTTGAATGAAACCTAAGACTGTAAATGACTCAAAACCATTATTGTATCAGCAAGAAGGAAACTAGACTAAATCATAACGACACACCTAGCTATTTGAAAGAAAGGAAATCCACAATTAGGCTAAAGCAAGAAATAAGGTTAAACTGAGTGGAATTCATAAAGTAAATTGTTGAATTAAACTTGCAGAAAGGGAAACTAATATAAGCACACATTGTTGGGCCAAATGGCTAATTAACCTATAACTACTTCATTCTTGACTACTATGTTTTAGAAATGCATATGTTCATGAACTAACTAAGCTTGTAAATAATTTTTTTTGCAACAAAAGAAGGAGGCGCTGAGGTAGCTTAAGAAGGTCTTGGACTCATGGATTCAGAGCTGAAGGTGTCTTGGAGGTTGTGTTAGGTCTGGGTGAGGTGAGAGATGGTTTCTAGGCTAAAGAAGTGGCTGACTGGCATTGCTACAAGATTTGCTATAGGTTTCTTGTAGTGCTACAATATGTCCTGAGACGCTACAGGAAACAAGCTGAGGGTATTTTGAGGCCATAAATGATGAGGAAAAGGGGTAGGAAAGGTGGGTTGAAGGTGTAATAAGATGGATGGAAGGTGGAAAACCCCTTGGCCAAGATCAAAAATTATTTCAAAGCTCATCTTGCACCTCTAGGGTAGCTCTCGGTATTGTAGTGAAGATCTCAAAAAACAGGTTTGAAGGTGATTTTGTTGAAAGTAGGTTGGTGGAGAGTGGAAAATGAAGCTAGGGATGTTGGTGGAGTCCTCCTCTACTTCTCTACCCAAACTTGCAATAAAAATGCATGTTCATTCAATTAACATTGACAAATATATGATGAAAATGGTGGAAAGGATGAGTTTAATTTAATAATAAAACCTACCTATGCATTTTAATCAAAAACATAACTCAAAATTCATAACATGTTCATCATAAATACAATAACCTATCTATCCCTTCCAAGAAATCATAAACTGAAAGCAATTTTGGGTCTATGGTGAAGAAATGCCATCCTCAGGATCTAATGAAAGAGGTGAGAGAGGGAGGCTTTGACACACATCTTTGAATTTTTATATGCTATTGTACCATGATCAGCAAGAGCCTAACTAAAAGAACATGAAATGGAAGAAAACTAATCACAACAAAATTAAGTCTAAGCAAACTGACTACAATACATTAAATAAACTAGTTACAATGGAATGGAAAGTAAACATAAATAAACAAGAGAGACTGGTGCCAATGGATTGGGCCCTAACCCATAATCTCAGATCTTTGAAACTAAATCAGTGAAGGATAAACTGAATACTCATTTTATTGCAGAAACAATCTCATTACATAGCCATGAAAGTCACAAAATTCTATTACAAGGGCTAAGAGTCTCCTAGCTATCTCAAAAATTTGAATCCTAATGAGCTCTTGCTCTACCCTATTTAACCTAAAGGGTAGCTACCAACATCTCCCTAAAAAGTAGGTGATTTTTCCCCTTTGACTGCAAGAGAAGTGGAGCTTTGGTTCACTTGGTCTCTGACTTGCTTGGTTGCCTTTGATTTCAAGTTGTTGGAGGCAATCTCGAGGATCCTTTGGCTGCCTTTAGGAGTTAAGGAGGTGGTCAACCCCCCTATAATCTCTCCTTGTTGTCTACTCTGAACTTTGATTGCACAATATTCAACAAGAGTGGCATATCTTCATGATTATCCTTCATTTAAGCCATATTAGGCATTTGAAGTATGAAAATCCTTAATCACCATCTACAATAAGCAACATATGACCATAATGTAATTAAATGTGAGAAAGAGAGACTAATAAAGCTAAAAATGTGACAATTAACCCTTCAAAAGATACCTAATGATGGTGCTCTTCATTAACCACCTATTCAATTCCCACTATGCCCAGATTCACCAATTAGGAATGAATACAACAATAGTAGTTCTTCATCAAAAGTTGGCAATGGAGGCAATCAAATAGAGGTTGGTATGGATGATTACTTACGGGATACAACTTCCATGGAGACAACGTTGTTAGATGAATTCCAGAATGATGAGCTAGGGGATGATCCTCATATCACTGATACCTTATTCAAAAGACTAAAATATGCTTCTAAAACCCCTCTCTTTAGACCTGGCAGTGTCTACTCAGCTGGGGACAACGACGTTGTTGTACAACCTAACAACAAATTTTGGCATGTCGAATGCATGTTTCTAGGTAACATTGAGGTAATTTACTTGCATGATCGATCAAGTTCCTTATATTTTGTCACATAATAAAAATTAAAAATGGTCGATTTTATGAATTTTAAATATTGAAATTGTATAATTATATTCCCCACCAACTACAGATTATTCCAATATAAGTTTCTTGTGATTGATAATGTCTTGTCAGGTAGATGTGAAGAGGAAAAGTAGTTGTTGAAAATGTTGGGTATTGAGTACATATAATATCATGCATGTCCAAATAATTGTATTCTATATAGAGGAGAATATGCAGACAAAGAGATATGTCGAAATGTGGGCATGATAGGTGTTATCACCAAATTGAGTTCTATTGGGCTGCTTCAATGGTCAACTTGGAGTAACTATTTCGAACCACTTGTAACTAGAAATTAGCCTTTCCAGCCTGAGAGGGCTCTCTCAAAAGGATAAAACATATTCAAACCAATTCAAAGTTAGCCATTTGCTAGGGTGTGATGGGACTCATCACTACATTACATATTAATTAGCCTCCTCCAAATCTAGAAACAAACCCTATTTATAAGGAAAACTAGTCTTTATCTTCAACGAATGGTTTGGCTGATGAGTTGTCTTCATTTCATAGTCTTCAAGTCTTGGATGATTTTTGACATAGTGCTTTGACCCTTTGAAAGTATCCACATGTCCAAAACTTCCCAAAAACCTACTCATAAATCTTCAAAACATCACATTGCGAAAGTATGACAGTTTCGTAGCATACTTTCGTACCGTTACAAAAATGCCCTTTGCCATCAAATTTTTTGTCTCTTTCCTTTTGTATTGTCTTCATCATTCCTTGACACATCCTCCATGTGATTTCCTCCTCCTGAAAAATACCCAAAGTGGTTTTTAATACAAAAATAAAGCTATAGGTGGTTTCGTAGCATTTTCCTTGCTTCAAGCCTAGGAAACGCTACAAAACTGCTGAAAACTGTGTTTTTCCAGATTTTTGTCTAGCTTCAAAAATATACTTTCCAGGTGTAAAAAATTTGTTTCTAACATGCCATTGACCTTTAAAAACATAAAAAAATTCAAACCATGAGTCTTTAGGTGTTTCTTCCTCATTGATGATGAGTTGAGCTATTGGCTCCTCAACTACTGTCATTTTTAGGCCTTTCTTCTCCAACTCCTCATGCATTAGTTCTAGCTATTCCTGAAGGTATTTAACCTGATCCTTCAACTTTTTGTTGGTAGATTTCAAATGCAAGTTCATTCTTCTGAAATTTTTGACTTCTTTCCTCAATGGCATAGTCCATTTGATTAACTGTTCTGTGTTGTCTAGGGTCTTTGATACAGTGTCAAGTTATTTTTCCAAAACCTCTTTCATCTTTTCAAACTGAATCTTTTGGATATTATGTTTCCTTGCCTCCTTCTTCATGACAACTATTCCATGATTAGCTAACTTCAACTATTCTTCAAGGAGTTCAAAATCTATTTTTTCCATTACTTTCTCTTTTCCTTTCTTTGTCTTGGTAACTGTATCTTTCTCTGCAGATGATGAAACATCAATAATGTCTTGTGGTCACTGGATTGTTTCAGTAGGTGGATGAACCTCTTTACTGCTCTCCAATAGCTTTCTAGCATGCCTTGTCATGGGATTCCTATCCTGAAACATAAAACCTACATCTTCACCTTCAAACTCTAGCTTCTTTTCAGATTTAGCCTTCTTGAGTTTATGTCTACCTTCATCTATATCCTCAGCCTGAACTATAGGAGTCTCTTCAATATCAATGGCATGTATTATGTCTTCTAAATTTCCTTTGGCCATTGTTTTGTCTTCTAAAGCCATTGTTTTTACTTCTAAAGCCATTGTTTGACTCCTTGTAATCCTTTTTCTTCCTTGTTTACTCACAACTTGCTCTTATTTTGCATTTTTATCACTATTGTCTTTTATTTTGCAGGTGGGACAGTGGGTGAATCAAAACTCTACAATTGTTTTGTTTCCATCATGACTGGTTCACTTTGCTCTAATCTTTCCGGTTCACTTTCTTCTACCACTAATGGTGATGGGATACCCCTAGGTTTAGGAGTTCTTGTAGGGGTAAGGGTATCCATTTCAAAACCACTAACAAATAGGAAAGAAGACCAGTCTCTGCCTAGTCTTTGGAGCTAATCTAAAACCAACAATTTTATTAAACCATGATGAAACAATGAGGTTTCACTTCCTTCAGATTTTTCTTGGACCTTATCTACCAGTTTTTCTAAACTTATATGTAAATAGAAAGGTAGATCAAGAGACATCTTACCAGTAAAGTGTAGGAGAAGCTTAAAATGGTAAGAATAAACTTTATGGTATCTCCCTTCGCAAGTGAAATATTTCTGGATGATAAGCAACAACTTTGAGTAGTTATCCTTCGTGAAACTCCTTGGAATGGCATTTGTAAGGTCCATTTCACTGTTTTCTGGCTTGATAAAATCTTTTCACTCCTCCATTTTGAATTTGAACTCCTCCATGTTCAGTATTTCAGTGGTAAGTTCAACTGACATGGAAGCTGAGGCAGGTAAGAGTTTTTAGCAGAGGTAAATAACTCATAAAACATGAAATAACACAACCAATTTATCAATAAAGGAAGTCAGAGCATACACTTATGAATTCTGAGGATTAAAGATGAAAACCACTGCAAATGGTACACATAGAAAGTAAAGATCAAGTAAGCACTAAAAAATCCATGAGAATCTCAGGTTGGTCAAGTAAAAGTCATTTGTATTACTGAAAATAGTCAATTTACATAAAGCTGCAGTATTGCCAAAAAATCTCCAACCCTTGGCCAATTCGAATATCTGCCCTTTAATAGACTTTTTACATGAGAGATTATCTGCCTCTAGGCTAGATACATCGAATTTTTCCTAATGACACCTTTCTTAACAAGAAAACATATGCTTTAATGAGAAAAGGACAACTACACTACAAAACAATCATTTTCCTAATAGGACTCAAACTGTTCATTATTACATCAACTACCTTATCTACTAAAATAGTTACATATTTGAAAACTATTGCTTCATATGTTCGAATAGGCTGTGATGGGACTCATCACTACATGACATCTTAATTAGCCTCCTCCAAATCTAGAAACAAACCCTATTTTAAAGGAAAACTGATCCTTATCTTCAACGAACGGTTTGGATGACGAGTTATCTTCATTTCATAGTCTTCAAGTCTTTGATGACTGCTGACATAGTGCTTTGACCCTTTGAAGGTATCCATCTATCAGAAACTGCCTAAAAACCTTCTCATAAAGCTTCAAAACAACACGCTACGAAAGCATGACAGTTTCAAAGCCTACTTTTGTAGCGTTACAAAAATTCCCTTTGCCATCAAAATTTCTGTCTCTTTCCTTTTGTATTGTCTTCATCATGCCTTGACACATCCTCCATGTGATGTCCTCCTCCTGGAAGCTCCCCAAAGTGGTTTTTAATACAAAAATAAAGCTACAAGTGGTTTCGTAGCATTTTCCTAGCTTCAAGCCTAGGAAACGCTACTAAACTGCAGAAAACTGTGTTTTTTCTAGATTCTTATCTAGCTTCAAAAAACATGCTTTCCGGGTGTAAAAAAATTGTTTCTAACATTCCATTGATCTTTAAAAACATAAACTAGCTCAAACTATGAGTCTTGAGGTGTTTCTTCCTCATTGATGATGAGTTGAGCTATTGGCTCCTCAACTATTGTCATTTTTAGGCCTTTCTTCTCCAACTCCCCATGGATTAGTTCTAGCTATTCCCGGAGGTCTTTAACCTGATCCTTCAACTTTCTGTTGGTAGATTTCAAATGCAAGTTCATTCTTCTGACATGTTTTACTTCTTTCCTCAATGGCATAGTCCATTTGATTAACTTTTGTGTGTTGTCTAGGGTCTTTGATACAATGTCAACCTGCTCTTCCCAAACCTCTTTCATCTTTTCAAACTAAATCTTCTGGATATTATGTTTCCTTGCCTCCTTCTTCATGAGAGCTATTTCATGATTAGCCAACTTCAACTATTCTTCAAGGAGTTCAAACTCTCTTTTTTCCATTACTTTCTTGTTTCCTTTCTTTAGCTTGCTAACTGGATCTTTCTCTGCAGGTGATGAAAGATAAATAATGTCTTGTGGTGGCTGGATTGTTTCAATAGGTGGATGAACCTATTTACTTTTGTCCAATAGCTTTCTGGCATGCCTTGTCACGGGCTTCCTATTTTGAAACATAAAACCTGCATCTTCACCTTCTTAATGATCCTCACAATGTTCTTGTTAGAAGATTCAACAAGACCATTACCTTATGGATAATATGCAGTAGAATGCCCAAGAGAAATGTGATATTGATGATAAAAACTAATCAGATTCTTACATTTGAATGCTTGTGCATTATTAGTAATGATCTTCATAGGGCAGCCAAACCTAGACAATATATTATTTTCCAAAAATGAAATGATAACAGAATCATTTGCTTGCCTAGTTGGGATCATATTTCTTCAAATTGGCATAACTACAAGAAAAAAAATCTATGAATATTTTCATCATATCAATAAATTTTTGTCTCATATTTTCAAGTAATGACTCACAAAATTATGAGTGATAAAAGTGGCTCCACTTGGGATGGTCATACAGTTCACTCCTCAAAAGGGTAAGCACTCCTTAAAACGTTTTCAAGTTGGCATAGGAAATTTCATTTTTTCATATTTAACCTATGCTAAGTTTCAAGACCACCCTCATTTCATCTCAAAACCACCTCCATATAGGTCACATCATGTTCCATTAGTCGTAATTTGCTGAAATATTTCATTTCCTCAGCTTACAACTCCGAAAAGAGGGTTTTCTGTTTTCAAAATGCAGAATTTTCCTGTTTTATACATGTTTTTAGAATGAAGATTCTGGACAGCTGGAGATGTGTTTCAAAAACAAAAGATAAGTTTTTATTCAAGACATCTTGACCTACAAAATCCTCCTTCATTTTTGTAATATCTATCAAGGATAGGGAGAATATAGCTCATCTCTGAACCCTATGTTTTCAGAAAAAACATATGTCATTTTAATGATGAATAAACTTGCTAAAGGAGAAAAGGATGTTTTTTAAAGAGGAAACACCTCAAGGCTCTTAAATTGAGTTTGTTTATTTTTTAAGAAGTTAAAGGCATGTTGAAAATCAATTTTATGCAGCTGGAAGGTACATTTTTTAAACAAGGGAAAAATCTCGAATTTACACTGTTTATGACAGTTTTGTAGCGTTTCCTAGGCTTGAAGCCATGAAAACGCTATGAAACCACCTATAGCTTTACTTTTGTTTAAAAAACCACTTTTGGTAGTTTCAAAGGGGAGGAAATGATAGGGAATATGTGTCAGAACATGATGAAGACCATGCAAGAGAAAATAAGTAGAAATTCTGATGGCAAAGATCATTTTTGTACCCTACGAAAGTACGCTACGAAACTAACATGTTTTCGTAGCTAATAATTTTTTAAGGTTTCTGAGAAAACGAAAAAGTATTTTGGAAATATGAAATATTTTTTTCTTCAGCACATGGCCCTCTACAAAAACCTCTCTCAGTTTCTGCAAAGCCATCAGGGTTTGGAAATTATACACTCATCTTTGTACGCTACGAAACTGCCCTGTTTTCGTAGCGAATTGTTTTTTAGGGTTTCTAAGAAAGTGAAAAAGTATTTTGGAAATATGAAAGAGTTTTTTCTTCAGAATAGGTATATATACAAAAATCTCTCTCAGGTTCTTTAAAGATATCAGGGTTTGGAAATTATACACTCATCTTTGAAGCCTATTGTTTCTGAATTTTTACTAACCAGATTTGTGAAAAAATTGTAAAAATTTGATTTGGAGGAGGTCCAACTCAGCATCCACGTGGCATAATGTCACATCATCACTCTAGTACACTCATAAAATTAGTTGTTTGCAGTTGATAAGGGTTATTAAATTGATTTGTTGAACTATTAATGAAAGAAGAGTCTTTTTTGTATTCAAACTTTGAAAAACAGAAATATCCCTAGGAAGTCTCCAAGTGATAGAATCATGTTTGAAATAGGTCTCTGAGGTGGGAATTCGAAGCTATCAAGGTGGAATATCATTTGTATTATTCATCATTCTATAAAGGACTGAGTTTTAGAGTTATAAAGGGTTGGGAGATGTTATGAAGGAACTACTCTTGTAATCTTTGTCTATCAATAATATACAGTTGCAGCAGCTTATTTCAGACCCGAGATTCATCTATGTGTTCTTATGTATATTTATTATATCATCCTTTTACTTTCTCTCTAGTTTTCTAGTTGTACGATCACTTGGAATTCATGATTGCATCCTCCAACTTCCATTTATACACCTATTTTTTTGTTTTGTCATGCTTTATTAGTTTTCTTATGTATAATCACTTGGAATTCATGGTGACATGCTCCAACTTCCTATATGAATATAGCTTGATGTTCTATCCTTCTTATGTGGATTTATAAAAGCACAATTTCCTCAGCTTCCATGAGATAGATTGTCTTGTGACTTAGTTTTCATATTGACTCCATAAGCTCAATGGTAATAAACCTTATACATATTTCACCTACACAAAAACACATTCAATCCAATTCAGAGTTAGCCATCTGCTTTCAAGTTGTTCATTGAATATCCTTTATCCTTTTGAGAGAGCCTACTGAGGCTAGAAAGGCTAATTTCCAGTTACAAGTGGTTTGAAATAGTTACTCCAATTTGACCATTGAAGCAGCCCAATAGGACTCAATTTGTTGATAACAACAGGTATTGCAATTAAAAAAAAAAATAGGTGAATCACATGGTCCTCATAAGATACTGAGGCACATGTCTATAATCCCAAGGATTCAAATACTCTTTCATTGTAAAGAATTAGCTATGTTTCAGGGATGACATGATTCACACAAAAGTGAGTCAGGATTTATGTGAATCCCAACAGATTCAATAGCCACAAAGCAGATAAAGGATATATGGCCTGAAAATTTTAATGATGAAGTTCGAATTCTACGACTCAACATAGCCAAGGGTGGCTTCAACCCATATTCCCTCTAAAACACCAACTATTCTGTTTGGCATGTAGTAGTGATCAATAACAATATTCTCCCATGGTTGTCTGTGAATAATGAACATCTTATGTTGGTTCTCATAGTACCTAGAAGAAGACAAGTAAGGAATATGGATGTCTACTTACAACCATTGGTATATGAATTGAAGGAATTATGGGAAGGGATATATGTGTATGATGTATCAAGACCAATTGCAACAAAGAGGAGTTTAACATTGTATGGCATATATGCTTACATCATACATGATTATTCAATATTAGTTTTCTCTGATAAATTATATTTTTATTGATTTGTTTATATACGTAACAATATTTTTTTTTCATATTAATTTAATTCATTTCAATTGTTCTGATATTCATGGTTGCTAGCGTGTCGACGTTTATAAAATAATTTCGCAGGTATTTTAACAAAAGGGTATCATGGATGTAAATTTTGTGGACCTTTTCTAAAGGCTAGGTGGTCCGACCAACTAAGAAAGCCAACGTGTGACTGCTCCAGGGCATTCCTCCCATAAGAAAACCCTTACAAAATAGCAACACCCACTTTCAATGATAAACTAGAGAGGACCCAAAGGCATGCAATATTGACACCAATTGAATGGCTTAAGGCATATGAGAGAAAGAAGGAGAAGGATTTTTCAGAAATGTTCGATTCAAATGGGGAGCCTATGTTCGATGATCCAAAATTCTTCGACACCTATGTTCAGAAATTTCCCATTGGGATGAAAAGGAAATCTATATTTTATGAGCTCCCATATTGAGAGAATATTAAGATTTCCCACTTACTAGATCCCATGCATATATTTAAAAAAAAATCTTCTTTATGAAGGCACACATCATCGAAATAAAGTGATGCCTTGGTTGTTAGGAGAGATCTTATTTCTTCAAAAACTAAAAAGAAACATTAGCTAAGCCAAGAAACTAGAGGAGAGGTTGGTCCCTGTTGGTCTTTAAAAGAAGGTGATGTCCCATTGATTTTAAATAAAGATGATATTTATTTGAAAAAGGAAGTTATAATGAGAGTGAGGGTTCCTTATTGTTACACAGTAATTTGTCATCGTCCCTGCAATACCAATCTCGCACATTTGAGGGTAATTTATGTGACTAATTAGAAGTGTCATGCCTTGCAAATACCATCATTGCATCCCTTTCCATGAGTAAAACATTCCCTCTGTTGACCATTTCCTGAGAAGACCACTAAAAACCCCTGTTTTTGCCTTGGCTCTGGTAGCCCGTTATGCCCTCGTGCCAATGAGGAAAAGTAACACTGAGCCCATGCCAGTTGATGCTCTATCCCAGTTAAGCACCCATGCCAATATTTTTATGGAATTTTTTCTAAAAAAAGAGGTGAAGTTTCAATCACAACAACTTCGTGGATGAGCTATAGAGAGTGGTTCGACTGAATAACCACAACCTTCCTCCTTTGGACTCTTGTTTCCACCTTATGGGGAAACCTACCAAGGGATAAGGCCTCCATTCCACTATTGTAGGGATCCCAACCTCCTCCTCTCCTCTATAAATATAGCCATCTTCCATTGATGTGCGAACATGTTCTAGTTGAACAGATAGCTGAAAAAGGTAGCATAGAGAAGAAGCAACCATAGATTTGGGAGAATAGTGCAGAGTGTGATTGTTTTTTTGTGTTGAGAACATAGTGAGATCTTGGACTTTGTTCATGAGGGTGTGGAAAAAATGCTTGGATACAAACCTGCCGAAGGAGAGCCTCAACATCAAGGCTTGGTTGTAAACTCCCCTTGTATTTATCATAATAAAATACATCTGATGTTTATCTTACACTCTTGTTTACAATTATAATGAGATTTCTAGCATCCCTTGATCAGTTAGATAGGTTGTAATTGTTTTATGTTTGTCTTGGTTTTATGCTTGTCATGTTTTCTTGATTGTCTGCACAGGTAATCAAACGTTGGTAGCAACGTGTATTGAGTTTGAGAAGAGCGATGGATCAAGAGGCTTTGACAAAAGAAGACAACATAGCATCAGAATGAGCTAGGTCATCTTCATTGCTCCAAATTTCATTTACAATCTGAGAAGGTAGATGTTAGTATGTTCCCGTAGTTGCTAGACCCACCCTAGGGCTAGAGGGATCACCTCTGTCTGCAGAGGGGATTTACCTAGACAACAAATTGGTGACTCTGCTGGGGAGTTTCCTTTGAGTTTGTCACTCTTTAAGGTCTTATTCATTTGACAGATTTAGTCGAATGACCATTTCCCTGTTTTTTCCTATGTTTTTCATCAATTACGATCTTTTAGTTTTTGCTTGAAGTGGTGAGTCTGGTCTTGGTTGGGATAAATTATTTGTTTTTTCCTGTTCAGGCATTGACGCTTTTATTTTTCTGACAGTCACGTCGATTGGCGCTAGTTTTCAGTTAGTAACCCATTCCAATTGGCCATTGGCGCTAGTTGTTAGTGAGCAAGTCGTGCCAGTTGGCACTAGTTTCACCCACAAAATTCGTGCCAATTTTAGGGTGTATGAAAAATTGAGGTTTTTTCCCTAAATCCTTCACCAGTGTGTCTTTCCCTTCCGGTATTTTTCTCTATATGATTTAATCATTCTCTCCTCTACTTTTTCAATTATGAGCATAGATTACATTTCTCTTTGTTCAACTGAAAAGTCTTGTTTCTTGATTGCTTGATGTAAAAGGGAATGAATGCCTTGTTTTGAGCTCATGCTTTGGAAGTCCTTTTTGTACTTGACCTCATATGTCTTGTAGCCTTTTGAGGAATTTTGTTACAAAGTGTTTAAAACTTTGATTGCATTCTTAGTGTTTGTTTGCATCCCTTTTGCATTCATCCTTCATTAAGAAAATTTGCGTTCATTTGGTTTTCGTCTCAGATTTTTCTTTTCGTTAAAATGCATTAGATCACATTGCATTGAAAAGTATTTTTGAGATTTATCATTGAACTTATATCACATTGTTTAATGATTGAAAGCTAAAAATTGCATCGAGTGCATTCTCTTTCATTAAAAGCATGCATTAAGTAGATTCTCAATTCATCGAAAAATGCATTGAGTGCATTCTTATTCTTTCAAAAAAAGGAAATTGTTCATAGATTACAATTGCATAGTTTTCAAAAAAGAGGATTTTGCATAGATTACATTGCATAATTCGCATCATTGAATGTTTTAGACTACTTTTGTATAGTGAAAGTCATCTAGTTTGGAAAAATTTTCGTTTTCAGTATTGATGTTTGTTGCATCATTGTTTGGAACTCTTCCCTTAACGAGATAACATTCATCGAATTGAAAGATTTCTTTCCTCATATAGCTGCATATAGGATATTGTCAGATGACATGCGGTAGGGCCTTGAAACCGAGACATAATTGAAGATCAACTTTAAAATTTATTGAATTAACCTAAGGAAGCATTGAAACACAGCGAAACATTTTTAGTGGTCTAGGCTAGAGACGTGTTTCGATGTCTTTAAAACTAGCAGCTATTGCTCGCCATCTGGCTTCAGACAGCACTAGTACGGACTTGTGCTCCCCGTACCATCAAGTATATAAAGGGAGACCCTTCTAGGTTGAAATCCTTTATCCATAGGAAGTTGAGTCTACCGCCTCTTACCCATGATACACCGAACATAGCATTCAGGGAGATTACTTTCACATACGTTAATTCCTTGGTTGATTTCTCTTTCATTTTTACCAAGGTGTATATGGCAGTTCACGGATATCTAGTACACCCATTTACCTATATTACCAGAGCAGTCACTTTGATCTTTACTAACTCTTTTAACTGAAAAGATCATCGAGCTCTTGTCCTTTCAAGCTTGTTTCCAACCTAAAAGCGATAGAGTCACCTTTTGCTTGTTTCTCGACTCTTAAAATATGAAACAACAGAGTATGGTTTCAGTTTCTTAAAAAATAATTGCCCATGAAGTATTCCTGGTTAGAATTTTTTTCCTTAGTGTTTTATTTCAAGGTCGTTTCCGATGGCAACTTTTCCGGAGTTTTCCAATTAAGGAGTCCCCTCTGAAGGGAGTCCTAGTCCTTTTCCTGCTTTAGGAAATATTGGGGCTCCTTATATGGCCACATTATCCCTCCCTAGGTTAAATTTTGGGTTGCCTGTTTGGTTGTTTTCAACCTCTATAGTCTCAAGTGTTTCGACTACTGTACCATCCACTCCTCCGCCTGAGCAACACCATGTTGATTCAAAGGTGGACCTCTCCCCTTCTTCACCTGTTTCTTCGTCCTCATCTTCTACTTTGCCTGGTGAAATTTTGGATTCTAGTACCCAGGTGGCTAAGAAGAAGAAGAAGAAGACTAAGAAGAAGAATTCAGATAAGCGAGAGGATAATTCTGCAGCTGTTGCTTCTAAAACACCTGCTCTCGATGAACCTTCCAACCGTCCACGGAATGTTAAGTTCCCTTGCATGTTGCACCAGGGAAACCATCTTCTTCAAGATTTCCCTGGGATTCCCAAGTTGCTCGAAGTGTGGTCCAATGGTTGTCTACCTTTGGCTTTGGCTTCTGGGAGTCAGGTTGGTTGCACGTCTTCAGCTAGTGCTGGTAAAGCTCCTAAGAAGCAGGGTAAGATTGTCCATCCCTGTAAGTTGTGTGGAGGGCACCATGCCATTCACCTTTGTCCATATATGGATGAAGCCAAGAAAGTTTTGGACAACTCGACTGTTTCTGTATTGTGCCTTCCGGCTGGTTACAAATAGCTTTCTTTGAGTCCTTCACCATTTGATTCAACGATCAGTCAAGAGTCATCCTTGCTTGATCCCGCTCCCCCGGAAATTAACCATCATGAATCCATCCCTGACCAACCATTGGTTGTGGGATTGGTTGAGCTGGCCCCGTCTGCAGTGCACCAAGTCTTTTCCATTTAGAGTGGATCTCACATCCCTCACGTTCCTCTTGTTTCTTCAAATTCCTTGGTCTCGGAGAAATATTCTCCTGTCCCTATATCTCAGGAAGCTATTCCTTCACCTCCCATGATGGAGGTCCCGGAGGATACTCCTTCTGCCTCCATGATGGAGGTGGCGGAGGATGCTCCTTCTTCTCCTGTAACACCAGGGGAAGACCATCTCGGCTCGATGGTAGCCCTTCCAAGTATTTTGGTTGCTTCCTTCAATTGGGGTCAATTCGCAGGTTATTGCCTTCCTTCTTATGTGCCTTTTGAGATAACAGTACAGACCTTTGACCTGGTCATACCCAACACCATTATAGATGAAGGTGCGTCTGTTAGTATTCTATCTTCCACTACTTGGCAGGATTTTGATTCTCCACCACTTATGCTTTTTACCTAGAATCTTTTGGCATTTAACATAGGAACTAGTCAACCGTTAGGAATCCTTCCGAAGTTGCCCATTACTTGGGAGGGAAAACTATCCATATGGATGTGCTGGTTGTTCCTGGCCCCTTCGACTTTAATTTACTCTTGGGATGCAATTATACTTATGCCATGGGAGTGCTTGTCGCCTCCCTCTTTCGTGTGATGTGTTTTCCTCACCAAGGTGGGATCGTGACCATCGATCAACTTGCATTCTTTGGTCCTTATATGGCAGCTAGTCAACCATCATCTCTTCCAGATCTTTATCCACCGATTGTGTCATCCCCGCCGCATGTCAATTATGTGGCTACCTATCCTGTGCCTGTATTCAGTGATAGTTCCGTTGTACACAGTGTGCTGGGGGCATTTGGTCCAGACTTCCAAGATGTTTTCCGTCCATCGGACGGGCAACCCTTGGAAGCTATGACTTCTTATTCATTATGATGAGGTCTGTCGGAGCATGGTTCCTTTCCTGTGTCAAGCTCCTTAAAAAATGAAACCAGGTCTGTCGGAGAAGAGTTCGTTTTCTTGTGTCAAGCTCCTTAAAAAATGAAACATGGTCTGTCAGAGCATGGTTCATCTTCTTGTGTCAAGCTCCTTAAAAAATGAAACAAGATCATCGGAGCATGGTTTGTTTTCTTGTGTCAAGCTCCTTAAAAAATGAAACAAGCTGGTCGGGGCATAGTTCTTCTTGTTGTGTCAAGCTCCTTAAAAAATGAAACAAGGTTGTCGGAGCAGAGTTTTTTTTCTTGTGTCAAGCTCCTTAAAAAATGAAACAAGCTCATCGGAGTAGAGTTCTTTTTCTTATGTCAAGCTCCTTAAAAAATGAAACAAGATCGGCGGAGCAGAGTTCGTTTTCTTGTGTCAAGCTTGTTAAAAAATGAAACAAGGTGTCTGGAGCATAGTTCTTTTTCTTATGTCAAGCTTGTTAAAAAATGAAACAAGGTGTTTCAAGGATAGTTTGTCTTCTGTATCAACCTCATTAAAAAATGAAACAAGGTCATCCGAGGATAGTTTATCTTCTGTATCAACCTCATTAAAAAATGAAACAAGGTCATCTGAGGATAGTTATTTTAATGTTTCAACCTCATTAAAACAATGAAACACTTTCCTGTTCAATTCGAGTATTTGATAAGATCTCGTAAAATCCCAGTCGAGTCTTTCTCTTGATATCGTAAGTTGAACCTTCACTCCATCTGCCTTTCATATGGATTAAAGCTTGAGGGGCATGTACACCTCGAATTGAGTCACCATGCTGGGGGGCATGCCTGTTTTTCAAGCATAGTTTGTTTCTGTTTCAAGCTTGTGTAAAACTGAAACCGGTTTCAAGCATAGTTTATCTTTGTTTCAAGCTTGTGTAAAAATGAAACCAAATTCAAGTAGAGTTCCTGATTTCAAGGTTGTGTAAAAATGAAACCATTCCCATTTTACCTCTTGTTATTTCCATTTTATCAGCCTATTTTTTCCAGATGAGCCTTGATTTTCTCACTGCATCGTCACTATCTGCTTGGTCGATCATATGGATTCACTTGGTTGTTTTACCCATTCCTGAGGAATCGCTGCGATGAGTGGTCTTGTTAGCCAGCCTCTTAACCTTTACTTTTTTTGAGAAATTCCACCATCACTGGAACCAGTAGCTACCCTTTATACCACTCGTTCCTCAAGGAGGAGTCAAATTTCAGCTCTTTCCTGACTCTCTAAAACTGAAAAGATTATCGAGTCACTTGTCATTTTGAGCTCGTTAAATTGGCTACGAAGCGATATCTACCCAGTATATGTTTACCCCTTTTTTGGGCTGGGATAGATTATTTATGAAAAAGGAATACCCTAGCCTATCATGACTAGGAGGTTCTCTCAGACATAGTTTTCTACCTTTTCGGATTTGAGGGACTATTTATGAAAATGGACTGCTGGAGTTTTCTTTTCTGCTGTCTTTTCAAACTCTCTAAATATGAAAATATGTCGATTTCTCCCTTTGTCAGACTCATTAAAAATGATGACATCGGACTCCGTCGTTATGACATTACTCGAGTTCCTCCTTCCTAGGGTTCGTAAAATGTACTAGGTTGGGTTTGTCCGAAGGACAAACTTATATGACAAGCATATGGTATCCCCTTCAAGCTTGTGTAAAAATAAAGAGGTAATCGCCAGAAATGACGGGGGAAAATGGAAGTTTTTCATCAGTTGTGTCGGCAGTATGTCACTCTTGAACATGACACTTGTTTGTAGTTCGTGTCAGGTTGGGATATCTTCACTCTGTCACTTTGCCTCCATGGGTTTGGGAAATCCGTTTGCCTCTCATTCAATTACCAATTTTGTCAACATGACCTCTGATCCTATTTGAGTCAAATGCTGCCAAATTCCAGAGTCATGTCGCTGATATGTTCAAGAGAAAATCCTTTTGAAGTTTGCACATTCCCTGATCCTCTGTTTCAGTCTTGATTCACACTCATATTACCTTCTTTGTTTCGTGTCGATGATGTGGGATTCATTATGACCCTCCTTCGACGGATCACTTCCTGTCGACTTCAGCTCATTATCCGAGAAGTTGATCTAGAGACTCCTTTTTGGTACCTTAGAGCTTGCATGCCCTAATGGCAAGTTCTTCGCATTCGATGACAGGTTCACATCATTGGCCGTTGATCGGGTGATTTCACAAGTGTTCGACTTCAACTCACTATTCACATTCCGTGGATTGTACTAGTAGTACCTTGAGAGCCATTGAAATTATGGGTGGTTTCTCTCGCACTTGTTAACAGTTCACATCATTGACTGGTAATCAAGTGATTTTCTAGCATGTTCGACTTCAACATATCTATTCACATGTTGGAATTTTTACTTTGATCGGGTGGTGTTGGAGCGCAAGACCCTGGGTTTCGATCACAAAATTCCAGGTTGCGAGGAGTGATGAGTCATTCATGATTATATACATGATTCTTTAGATGGATGGCTGTGACCATATCGTGGGTTCTCTTGTTTTGATCCTCTCTATGTGGATGGTTTCGCCCATACCGTGGATCTATTCCATATGATCCATTTATTCGAATGGCTGCGTCCATGCCAAGGATCCATTCACCTGATCCTTTTCTTGATGGATAGCTACACCTATACCATGGATTCATGTATTTTCATCAGAGATTTCAGTTATGTATATGTATCTATGTATATGTTCCTTGCACGTACTTGTAAAGCATTTCACCCCTCACTCATGTTCAGACTTCATACTTTAGGGGGCATATGTTACACAGTAATTTGTCACCGTCCCTGCAATTCCCATCTCGCACATTGGAAGGGTCATTTCTGTGACTAATTAGAAGTGTCATGCCTTGAAAATACCATCATTGCATCCCTTGCCATGAGTACAACATTCCCTCTGTTGACCATTTCATGAGCAGACCACTAAAAGCACCTGTTTTTTCCTTGGTGCTGGTTGCCCGTTATGCCCTCACGCCAATGAGGAAAAGTAACATTGAGCCCACGCCAGTTGGCGCTCTGTCCCAGCTAAGCACCAGTGCCAATCTGTTTATGGAATTTTTTTTTTAAAAAGAGGCGAAGTTTCGATCACAACAACTTTGTGGATGAGTCATAGGGAGTGGTTCAATTGAATAACCACGACCTTCCTCCTTTGGCCTCTTGTTTCCACCTTATGGGGAAACCTCCCAAGGGATAAGGCCTCCCTTCCACTATTGTAGGGATCCCAACCTCCTCCTCTCCTCTATAAATATAGCCATCTTCCATTGATGTGCTAGTTGAACAGATAGCTGAAAAAGTTAGCATAGAGAAGAAGCAACCATAGCTTCGGGAGAATAGTGTAGAGTGTGATTATTTTTTTGTGTTGAGAACATAGTGAGATCTTGGACCTTTGTTCATGAGGGTGTGGCAAACATGCTTGGATACAAACTTGCTGAAGGAGAGCCTCAACATCAAGGCTTGGTTGTAAACTCCCCTTTTATTTATCATAATAAAATACATCTGATGTTTATCTTCCACTCTTGTTTACAATTATAATGATATTTCTAGCATCCCTTGATCAGTTAGATAGGTTGAAATTGTTTTATGTTTGTTTTGGTTTTACACTTGTCGTGTTGTCTTGATTGTCTACATAGGTAATCGAACGTTGGTAGCATCATGTATCGAGTTTGAGAAGAGCGATGGATCAAGAGGCTTCGACGAAAGAAGACAACACAACATCAGAATTAGGTAGGTCATCTTCCTTGCTCTGAATTTCATTTACAATCTAGGAAGGTAGATGTTAGTATGTTCCCGTAGTTGCTAGACCCACCCTAGGGCTAGAGGGATCACCTTTGTCCGTAGAGGGGATTTACCTGGACAACACTTATTTATATGGGTATTCATTACTGAGCTACTTCAGTGTGGAATACCATTTTTCAGGGTTCACATTGCATGACCATTTGAACCTTCTAAGAGTACGTATTTCAAAAACATGATTTTTTTTATTTTTATTTTTTTATGCAATGGGATATTTTACAATTATTTTTTGTGTAATGTACTATTTACTATGCAGTGTCATTATCCTCTGTTGGTGCATGGGTGTATGAACCATTTCTTTCCCTAAGACCTGCAATGTGACATATAAATTATCTAAATTTTTGCGTTGGATCATATCAAAGGATATTCATATGGCTAGCACTCTATGGTTTCGTCAAGAGAACACTGAGATTGTTTGTATGTTTGAGAAGAAATTGCCAACGAGTTTCATGGACTTGTAGGTTCATCTTATAATTCACTTAGTGGATGAGTTTGAATTAGTTGGGGTGGTTCATTTTCATTGGATGTTCTTCATAGAGAGGTACATGAATAAATTGAAATGTTTTTTTTTGAAAAGGAAAAAACCCGAGGGGTCTATGGTAGAGGCCTATATACCATATAGGTCTTTCTATTATTTAAGTGAGTAAATCAAATATATTGAAAACACACCAGGTGTGGAGATTTGGGACAATGAAAGGGATGAAGAAAAAATAGAAGGTGAGCTTCTCAAAATGAATGGCAAGAGATGCATGATAAAGAGTAAGTTTATTTTAATCAAGAATTCAGGGTTGGATGACAAGTTAAAGAAGAAATTGACCCCTTCATGTGATGTCATGCCAAGAATTTATGGATTACCCAAGATTAATAAAGAGGGAATCCCCCTTAGACCGATTGTTAATACCATAGGGCCCCCCACCTATGAGTTGGCGAAATATGTTGCCAAAATCCTGAAACCCCTTGTTGGCAACACTGACTCTTTCATAAAGGACTTGAGCAATTTTTTCAAGCTCATTAAGGATTAGAGGGTGGAGGAGAACGACATATTTGTTAGTTTTGATGTGGTATCATTATTCACTAAGATTACTTTAGATGAGGAAATTCAAGTCATTAAAGAAGTCACTGATCCAGGAACAACCAAGCTTGCAAAGATTTTCCTACATTCCACTTTCTTCAGCTTCCAAGGGAATTTTATGAGAAATTATTAGGGGTCGCAATGGGATCTCCGCTATCCCCTATTGTCGTCAAATTATACATGGAACAATTTGAGAATAAGGCCCTTGCCTCATATCCCTTAAAACCATATTGGTGGAAAATATTTGTAGACGACACCAACATAAAGTGGACTCATGGGAAGGAGAATCTTGAGGGATTTTTTAATCACCTTAACTCCATTTCCACATAAATTAAGTTTACTATGGAGGTTGAAGAAAACAGGAGCATTCCTTTTTTGAACGTTCTTGTCACTAGGAATGAGGATGGAATGCTAGGGCATTGGGTGTTTAGGAATAAAACCCATACTGATAGCTATCTTCTTGCTGAGTCCTACCATCATCCAACTCAAAAATTTGGTGTCCTTAATACCCTTGTCATCAGAGCCATGAGGATATTTGATGTTGAACACCTTAGCGAAGAAATCAAACACTTGTCATCTGTATTTATGGATTTAGATTATAAAGAAAGATATATCAAAAAATCCCTAAAAAGAGTTTAGGGTTCGATCTTACCTCAAAAACACTATGAACCTCAAGAAAACGGGGGTAGGGTTTTTCTACCATACATTAAGGGTGTTACTGATAAAATCGCTAAGGTTCTAAGAAGGAACAATATTTTCGCGCAATTTTCAGCAACAGGGACTATTAGACAGAGAATGCGATCAGTTAAATATGGTATAAGCCCGAAACAACTTAAAGGAGTGTACAAAATTGATTGTTCGTGCGGGAAAAGTTATATTGGTGAAACCAGGCGTTCCCTTCATAAATGACTTAAAGATCATGGAGCCGATATTAAGTATGAACAATTGCGCACCTCAACCCTTGCAGAAAACTCCTCGAAAACTAAACATCAAGTGCGTCTTGAAGATGCAAAGATCATTGCGAGAGAGGAGCACTATCAAAGAAGGAAAGTAAGGGAGGCCCATGAGAATATAAAACATCCAAATAATCTTAATAGGGATGGGGGATGTGAAATCAATGACTGTTGGCAACCTCTTCTTCCACAAATCTATTCCTCAAAAATGCCATCCTCCCAGGTATAGTTTTTCAGGTATAAGATCTCAGGTTTGTTTCTCTTCTTTTCAATTCTAACACTGTTTTCATAATTAAAGTACTTACTTTTAATAATTATCCTCATTAATTAATTTTTATTTTATCTAAAAAAATAAAAATTAATTAATTAATTAGTAATTATTATTAGTATCTACTTTAACCCTAATTTTTTCCCCTAACATAAATTAAGTATAATATTAATTATTAAATTAAATAAACATAATTAATTAAATATACATAATTAATAAAATAAAAATAAATAATTATTTACTGTATTAATATTTACTTATATATTTCAATAAATGTTAATACTAATTAGTAAATAATTAATTTATTTTAGTATCTTTTTAATTGTAACAATTACTGATATTATAACCATCTCTAAAAATTTAGGGTTTTTTTAGTTAAATGAATATTTTAGCTCTATTATAAATCCTAAATTAAATAATAATAAATTAAATAATTCAGTTAAATTAAAATTAACTAAATTAGTAACTATATAATAAAATAAATAATTATTTGTTTTATTAATATTTATTTAGTAAATAAATATTAATATTAATAAATAGTTAGTTTATTTTATTAAATACTAATTAATTATAATAATAATATTTATTAATTTTGATTACTACGTATATTAATTATTAACTCAAGCCTCATATTTAATGATTTTAGGATATTATCACATAATATTTAAATAAATTAAAATTATTAAATTAGAAAGAAAATTATTAAAATTAATAAAAATTGGAAATAAAATTATTTCTTGTTGGTTTTTTGAATTTAATTAAATATATATAATTAAAATTAAAAAATTTAATCAACTCTTAAATTTTGGGATTCAAAACGTCGACAAATGTTCCTTAATACTATGGATAATATGGGAAGCTCTTCAATAAATGATAACCACAGGAGCTTAAAAACCAAAAAAATTATTATTGTTGTAAGCTTTTGTTTTCTTTATTTCTCTAATTATATTGTTTTTTAGTCATCTTATTGGAAATTTATAATGTAATTGGTAAGATTCACAAACATTTTTACTCATTTTTGTAGTGGAAACATTTTTACACTTAATATTAAGTATTTCTAATTGTGTACAATATCTATGATAATAAGAATTCAAGGTCAGAACCCTTCTCAAATAGGAAAATATTAACAAAATTGTGAATTTAAAAATAATATTTGAAGATTTAGCATCCTTTTAGTGTAGGTTTATTAATCAGTTCACATGCTTTTTCTTCTTGTTTAGTTCAAAATAAATATAAATCATCATGTAGTAATAACTATATGAAGAGTAGAGAGTTCTTGCAACATTATGTAAACTAAAAGCAGGTCTTATGCATGTATAAAATGTTGATTACATCTTTTTATGGACCATAAGTAAAACAAATGGGCCTACATGGATGCATGAGAGGTTTTAATTTTTTCTTCATGGATAATGGAACAATTTGACTTTTATTTTCAATGGTAATTATAAATAAAATTTGAATTAATAAATATTTTTTGGCTAAGAATTAAATCATAAATAATGTGATAGTGATTAAGATTCATTTGTTTTAGTTTCAAATATACTTAATGATGCATTTTTCTTTCCTATTTATATTATGCAAAAAAAAAATATCTATTTTTATGTATTTTTAAGTAAATTATTTAAAGTAGCCATGTTTTTATAAGTTCGGTAATAATAAGTGATAAGACTACATAATAAGGTGTTTTATGCGATATATTATTAAAATCTATCATGTCTAGAATGATCATTGAATGTCACGAGCCCAAGCCATATAGATAGTGTCATTGAAAATCATGAGCCTAAGCCATATACATCACATCGTCGGTTTGAAGGACATCAACTGTACAATGCGTCAGTGGCATGGAAGGCACACCTGCAAGCTTTCACGGTGTTTGGTGTGTGACTGATAAGACCCATGAAACCCTAATATGATATGTTTTCTCCGTACCACTTCCTTTTCATTTCACTCTTATATTACCATTTGAACTAGAAGTGTTTAACAAAGTATAAACGTTTCACAGTTCTATTTATGAAATCCATGGCGCCATGTAAGTTTGTAGCAGGGACCTCTGAGATCTAAGTAAGACACATGGAGTGTGTATTCTACAACAACAATTAGTTTTTCTCCCTCTCTCTAACCTCCCATGGTCAGACCATATTGTATGGGTCTGCCATTTTCTCCTCCTCCTGCTACTTCTCCCCTTGCTAACGTCTCTTCTACATGATTAACATATAAAATGCATCATCCTCATACATAAAATACATTTTTTTTATTAAATTAAAAATGTATTTATTAATACAGAAACATAACTTTCAAATTAAAAAAAATCATCGATGTGTTGAAAGCATAGTCATGCACTGGCTCAAGTGCGTTCTCAAACACAATTATATCGACAACGGTGTGCACATACGTATGTCACACGACTGTTGGTTCACAAATTTAAATTTTCATTGTGATGTGTCATACTATGCACTCGCGTACACATTTAACATTTTCACACTAGTATGAAATGTTCAGGTTATCGAACGCATCGAGCTATAACTATGTTTTTTAATATTATTTTTGCAGTGTGTTTGGTAAATATGATCACACTAGTGCAAGAAAAACATATCAAGCTCACCGCATTTGTGATGGTGATTAAGAGGCATTTGTTTGACTTTCAAATAGACTTGGTGATGCATTTTTGTTTCCTATTTAGATTATTAAAATAAATATCTATTTTTATGTAATTATAAGTGATTTTTTAAAGTAGACATGTCTTTATCATTGTGAACATGATGTAATATTAGCTAGGAGAAATGTGAAAACATGAATTTCAGTGACTATATTATGTAGAAAAAATAATATTTTTTGAGTTTTTTATTAAGAAATAATCAAATATGTTATTTGTCAAAAGTTTAAATCTAATATAATATCATTCTTGTATGATTTAAATCATGTTTAATATTAAAAAAAAAAATTTAAATCAGTACAATGGCAAATAAAGAACCAAAATAACACCAAAATGTGATATCTTTATTACTGGAAAAAAAATTGCTTGCCTCTTTAAGAGAGAACTTCAAATAGAGAAAATCCCCAACTACAAGTAACTTCACAAGACTTATTTTACATTTCTTGATCATCATCTTTAGAGAGAGAAAAATATAATTTAAATTGGTAATAGTTACTATAAATATTAAATTTAAAGTGCTTGAAAATCACATTACTTTAGTAATAAATTAAATTTTATAAATATATATATATATATATATTTTACGTTATATTAAATCGAAATTAATTGTGTGTGTTTTCACATAACGTTACATTTAAAAAAAAAAAAAAAAGCTTTTATTACGAGGAAGAAATGTATTGAGTTAAAAAATAAAATTTACTTTTTAGTACAAGGAAGAAATCTGTTTTTTTCACATGTCAAGAAATAGTATTATTGATATTACATTATGTGTAATTCATTCTGGGTTCCATTTACATGTGATATTTAAAACAAAAATATATTTATAACAAAAAATATTTTAATGTCAACCATAAGTAAAATATTTCAATGTCCATATTAAATAACATAATTTTATATATAGTTTATATAGAGAAAAATAAAGTAATCTAAATTGAAAATTTTCTTATATTTTCACTTTAGTGAGAAAGATTGAGAGAATTCTTATTCCATTAATAGTTTCTTTTTAATTCAGTGTATGAGGGATATTTGTAATTTCTTCAATGTTTAATGTGGATTTGATATGTAATATTTTAGAAAATAATAATAATAAAAATAATTATATGTATACATAGATGGAAAAATATGAGGGGCATACTTTACCATTTTAATGTGGAGAACATGAATTATAAATCAAACATTTCGATGTCAACTACATATATATTATACTATCGTAGATCCATGTTATCTCTGGATCTACCAACTACCTAGAAGGATCAAGTCTCTTTTCACTCTAAAATATTTTTGCATCTCAAGAGATTTTATCTTTCTCATCAATTGGTAGATCTAGACTTAAAATGGATCTAGGTTGGCTATAAAAAATCTGACTTAAGTTTTTTTAATTTAACAATATATTGATCTTGAATTAGTTAAATTGTATTTTTGAATAATTTGTCATTAATAATATTTTACATTAAAATTTTAATGAGTTATACATTTTCATCTTATTAAGAACTAACTAAATTATTTTACCTTTAATTATTTTTCCTTGTGATTATTGAAATATTTTACTAATTAAGTTAGATTGAATATCAATGAAATATCTAAGCAATAGAAAATTATTTATTATAATTTTACAATCATAGTTTCAACCATACTGAACTTTGCAATTTATAACAATATCTTTGCATTTTTATTTTAAGTAAGTCGTTTTGCATGCAATTTCATATATAAAAGTTTGATATAAGTTCACCAATACATGATCTATAATAAATATTATTTTATAAAAATAATCATCATGATTATAACCATCTAAAAAACATAAACATTATCTAAGATAAAAATTCAAATTCACTTCCATCGTCTAATCATATACACCTCTAACACATATAAACGTCATTAGGTAGCACACAAAGATAATAATATAATAGGGCATCATCATCGCGATCATCTTATGAAACTTACAACCCATAAAATAGAAGAAAATATAGATCAGTGACTTAGAAATAAGCCTCTTCAAGGGGGAACCCTCCTTTACATTACATAAATGAATAATTCTTGGATGATACAAATGACAAAACCTACCTTCTATATATAGGAGTCTAAGGGGTCACAATATAACAATATGGGGACCATGTGGGAACAACAATAACAATAATGGGTCTACACCTGTAGGTCACAATAATAACAATATGGGGAAAACATGGGCACAACAATAACAATAATGGGGCTACACTAGTATTAATAGGGACTTAACATGCCTCTTTCCTTCAAATAAGTGTTTTTCTCATTGCTTTAGTATTTCAGGATGCTTCTGTATAAAATTCTCATCCTCCCATGTGGAATCTTCAGTGGGTAAGTTCTTCCACCTGATGAGATACTCTAAAATTGATATATTTCATAGTTGTCAAGTTATTGTTTCCGTGAATGCTTCAAGTTCCAATATGATTTTTCCTTCCTCGTCAAGTTTTGGAAATGATGTTTGAACTGGGATTTTGTCACCTATAATCTTGTTTAAGCATGAAACATAGAAACTGGGTGCACTTGGGAAGATGCAGGAAGATCCAATTTGTATTCCATATTACCAAACTTTTGCAACACCTTGTGAGGACCATAGTAATTTGGCGATAATTTATTATCCTTCTTAGCTTGCTTGAGTGATATTTGTTTGTATGGTTGTAGCCGTAAAAATACCCAATATCCTACATCAAAACTTATTTCACTGCGATGTTGATCTGCCTATTGTTTTTTTTATTCTGCACCAAAGTTTGGTTATCCTTTAATAATTGGAGAACTTGTTGTTGATGCTCGACGTGATCTTCCACTGCTTGAACCTTAGAATTTTCTATTAAAGATGATTTTGATGTTTTAAACTCTAGTGAGGATAATTGTGAAATTATGCCTCGTTGTTTTTTCTTTAGAAGCTTTATCAAGACATTAGAGCTGATTATATTTCTTGGTTTCCCTACGATACCAATTCATTCAACTTCCTTTCCTTCCCAAAAACATTTCAAGAAAAGTTCTTGAAAATTAAAATTTATCGTACCCAAATATTGTAACCATTGAACTCCTAATACAGCGTCACCACCACCCACTGGAATGGAAAGCATTGGGTTATTCAATACATATTCCCCCATGGTTATCTTGATATTATGGCACTTTCTAGAGAAATTTATAGTTCCTCCATTTGCAACCATCACTTGACACTCTAGTGCTAGATATAGGAAGCAATTCAATTCCTTGGCTACCTTATAATGAATAAATTTATGGGTACTACCTGAATCAATCATCACTATTACCTTTTTCTTCTCGATATGTCCTTCTATCTTGAGAGTTTGAGGAGTGGTACTTCCTACCAATGCATTACAAGAAACGGTGGAATTCATTTATTCTTTCTTTAGGGCTAGTTCCTGGTGTATATCCTCTTCTTTTGAAGTTTCTTGTTCCTTTTCTTCCTACTCTTGAAAATCTATGCAAAATAATTTCTTCTTTCAATTTTTCTTTCCAACCTGAATTCCTTCTCTAATGAATCAGATCCCAAAGGAGAACCTCATGTTGGATGATATCCTTTAAATTCCCTATGAATACATCAATCCCATGCTCCTCTAGAATATCATTTACCCTTATATTCAATTTTTGGAAGTCCTCAATGTGCTCCACCATTGAACCCTTTTGTTTGAGATTTATCAATTGGATAAAGAAGGTGTTTCTCTTTGTATGCTCATAATGTTTTATCATTTCCTTTGTAAAAAATGACCAATTGACAAGTGGTTTATGAGAACAAAGGCATCAATACCATATAAAATGATTTGGTTCTAAATATAAAGTTTCAATGCGTACCTTTTGTGTGTTTTTCACATTATGGAGATCAAAATATTTCTCCATCTATAGTATTCATGTTACCGGATCCTTGCCATAAAACTTCCTCATCTTGATCTTTCGAATATGGTGGGTCTTCAATCCAACGTTAGAGTCTATGAAATCATGATTAATATTTCTTTTTTTCTCATCATGAGTTTCATCTACTACCTTTTCACCATCAGGAATCATTTCTTGTAGCAACTTTTTCAAACCTTCCATGTCTTCTTTTAAACCATTTTTCAAGTTTTCCATGTTTTGTTTCAATTTTTCTTCTATAAAATCAATCTTAGCTTCCATGCCATTCTTCAAACCATCCATCTTTGATTTTAAGTCATTATTCAAACCATCCATGTCCTATATTAAACCATCCTTCAAACCACCCATATTAGCTTCCATTTCATTTTTGGTTACTATTTGTGAGAGCAAAATTTGTTGCAATTGGTCGAGTAATTTTGATATATCATGTTTCACTTCTTCCTCTTCACCCATATTAGCTTCCATTTCATTTTTGGTTACTCTTTGTGAGAGCAAAATTTGTTGCACTTGATCTCGTAGTTTTCATATATCATGTTGCACTTCTTCCTCTTCAAGCATCATAGTAGAGTTTTCTGAGGGCTTAATGGGTGTGGAATTATTTTTGGGAGGCATTTTAGAACCCAATACTAATATAAATGCTTCAATATTCCCTTGGAATCACTTCAAACTGATTTTTTAAACAAAATTTATGCAATTTTAAAAGAATACACACATTTTTATTGCTTTTTAGGAGCTCGATATTGAACCTGATGTATCTATGTGATTTCAAATGCCCAATATTTGAACTTTATTCCTATAGTATCCCTCTAAGTCTTCTTTCCAATTCCACAGGTGAGACCTAATTTGGATTCTTCAAGTTAAATTTATACTCGGTCTCCCACAATGTCCTAATTATGGGCTAGTCTATTAGAGTGAACGTGTACGACATGCCACATGTCATTATTTCAAACTTTGGCTCTGAAATTCATACACAAGAAACTATAGTTTGTGCACTTATGACGATTTTTCCTCGGTCACCTAGTTTAGATGAAATTCTAGAGTCTGCAAAAACCCTAACTTCCTCAAATCATATCTCCGAAAATGTAGCAAACCAAGATCTGAAATTGTTACATAACGTTCAGCGAGATTTTGGATCCACGTGGTAAAATTTCAACTTATTATGCCTCATAGAAAAAAATTTATAGTGAAAATTCCAAGATGACATGTTTGAAGAAGTGAAACCCTAGAATCCCAAGCTCTGATACCAAATGTTATGAAACAAACTCACAAAATAGAAGAAAAGTTAGATCAATGGCTTAGAAATCAACCTCTTCAAGGAGGAGACCTCCTTTATATTACATAAATGAACAATTCTTCGATGATACAAATTGTAAAACCTACCTTCTATAAATAGGAGTCTAAGGGGTCACAATATAACAATATGGGGACCACATGGGAACAACAATAAAAATAATGAGGCTGCACCTATGGGGCACAATAATAACAATATGGGGACTACATCGGCACAACAATAACAATAATGGGGCTACACTAACAATAACAATAAGGGGCTACACTAGTATTATAGGGACCTAACAGATCATATCTAACAAAACACAAACATTGTAATATAACATCATCACCACACACATCCTAAAATTATCTCATGTCAAATCATTGCTATCACATACACATCTACTTGCAAGAAAATTAATGAACATATATAACATGACCTAAAAATATATGCATCAACAATAACATATAAATTAAGTACATAAACATGAAAAAAAAACATGCACCACATATATATATATATATATATATATATATATATATATATATATATATATATATATATATATATAGATATATATACAAACAAGTCAAATAACTACATTAAGTCAAATAACTGCAATCAAATATCGGATATAACAGATGTAGTAGTTTCAGCATGATCTGCAGTAGAAGATGATGGTTGGTCAAATACTGCCTCAACATATGTCAAACTCAGCTGAAGTGGAGGACGAAGTGGTTGGTTTACAATAGAAGATGATGGATGGTAAACTACTACCTCAACGCAGTCTGTCGAACTCTGAGGTGGAGGAGGAGGTGTACTACTAGTACGATCATTGACACCCTAATGACCATGATCCAATGGGGTGGTTCTACCAAAATAATCATGATCATGATCACCACCATCATCCCATTTATCTATCGTTTCATGCCCTACATCCCTAATTGGTTCAAGTACGCTAATAGATCTGAATATATGATGCATAAGAGACATCATCTCACACGAAAATTCACTGTACATATCCACGGACCTAGGATCTACGTTGATATCTCGAGCCCTCAAACCTAGGATCTACATTGATATCTATCACAGTATTCCATCCGAAATCATAGACCATCCCTATCGCCTTGTATCGGTTTTAAACCTGTATAGAAATTATTTGCAAAAAAATCTTAAAAGAGTGAAATAAACAATAGTGAGAGCATAAAACAGAAAACAGAAATACACAGATATTTTTCCCTCGATCCAAAATCGAGACTACCAGCTTGATTTTTCATTATATTCCTTTTAGTGTTACAACAAATACACACACACACACACACACATACATATATACATACATATATATACATATATATATATATATACACACACACACACACACACACACACACACATATATATATATATATATATATATATATACACATGCCGAAGCATTCATAAACCCTAATCCATTAACCTTGGATTAGAACATAACCGTAGTTCCCTTGAATGGATCCACAAAATACTAGGGGCCGAAAACCATCACACCCCAAAACCATGTGCAAATCCATGTACGAAATCATGGGCCGGTCTGCCCCACCGAAACATAGGGTCCAAAAAAATTTCCCGGGCCATTACCCTAGACCCCATGCAAGGGACTACCTGCCCCCTGTGAACCCACCCTGTTGCACCCAGCGCAACGTACATGGGGGGGGGGGGGGCGCATCACCCCTCTTATGACCCCCTCGCGCGTGTGACTAATCATGGAAAGAATATAGCACATACCCAACATCCTCCCACTTGTTGTTTCCTTTCCACAAGGGGCCACATGAGAGCTTAGTCATTAGTCCAGATTTGCAACACCCATTGTTTCTCTACACCAAGATAACTTCTGAGTGCTCACATACTTCTTCAATGCATATGAAAAATTCTTCAAAGTGTCCACCTTTACCAACAACAACCTTTTATCCTCAACCATATCTCTCACAAAGTGATATTGAACATCAATGTGCTTTGTCTTTGAATGATAAGCATGGTTCTTAGCCAATAAAATTGCACTTTGGCTATCACAATCTATCCCTATACCTCACTTCACCAACCCCATACTTGAACACAATCTCTCCAACCAAACTGCTTCCTTTCTTGCATGAGTGGTTGTCATGTATTCTTCCTTTGTAGTTGAAAGAGCCACTACAGATTTTCTTTTACTCATCCAACTGACTGCACCTCCAAATAGGCTAAACACATACCCACTTTTAGATCTTCTTTGGTCCAGATCTCCAACCTAGTCTGCATCAACAAAACCACAAATGTCCAAAACTCTGTCCAATCCCAGTCTTCCCTGGTAGCACAAACCGTAATTACTAGTGCCACACAAATATCTGAAAACCTGCTTCACTGTTGTCCAATTCTCCTTACCTGGTTTTGACATAAACCTGCTCAATACTCCCACTGCATGTGCAATGTCTGGTCTAGTACATACCATTTCATACATTAGGCTACCCACTGCACTTACATATGGAACACGGGACATATCCTCCTCTTCTTCTTGTGTCTTGGGACATTGTTTAGCATACAGCTTTACACCAACAGGAATAGGAACCTTCACCGGTCTACTATCTTGCATATTGAACCTCTGCAATATTTTCTCAACATACTTCCTCTGGTTTAACCAGAGCTTCCTCTTTGCCCGATATCTCTTAATTTCCATGCCCAAAATATAGTTTTCACCACGAAGATCCTTCATGTAGAATTTGGAGAAAAATTGGGTCTTCAAATCTTGGATAATTTCTTTCTCATTTCCAATCAGTAACATATCATCCACATACAAGACCAAATAAATAACACGGTCACCCATTAATTTAAAATAAAAACAGTGATCCTCTTTGCTTCTAGTGAAGCCAAGTTCCCATATATAGGTATCAAATTTCTGATACCACATCCTTGGTGACTGTTTTAACCCATACAAAGACCTTTTTAACCTGCATACCAGTTCTTTCTTACCCTTCACCATAAAGCCTTCAGGTTGCTTCATGTTGATCTCCTCTTCCAGATCCCAGTGAAGGAATGATGTCTTCACATCCATCTTTTCTACCTCAAAATCAAATGCAGCAACAATAGATCAAAGTAATATAATAGAAGTAACGTTGGCAATAGAAGAAAAAATATCACCAAAATCAAAAACTAACACGTAGGAATAAACTTTTGTTACCTACCAAGATTTGTATCTCTCCAACTTGCATTCTACATTCATCTTCTTATTAAACACCCATTTGATCCTAATGGGATTCCTTCCATTTGACAACTCCTCTAGATCCCATGCCTCATTTTTGTGCAACGATTCCATTTCATCAACAATGGCCTCCTTCCATAGTTTTCCATCCTATGAATCCACTGCCTCCCTGATATTTTTGGGATCATCATCAGTGATAGTTAAAGAAAATTTTGAACAGAAAGAAGATGCACTATACCTTTTTGGCTGCTTTCTTTCCTGAACTGATCTTCTCACAGCTGGAGTTTGCGTCTCTTCCTCTTTTTAATCCTATTCTGTTGTAGAGTCTAATTCATCCTCCTTTAGCTTAAACTCTATCTTCTTAGGTTCCTTTGGTAGGACTTCATGTTTAACAACATCTTTCAACTCCCTAAACACTACATCTTGACTATACACAACCTTCCTTGTTTCTGGGTTCCAAAGCTTGGAACCTTTTCAACCATCCTTATACCTAATAAAGATGCACCTTTCAGATTTATTATCCAACTTGGTCCTTTTCTCCTTTGGAACATGTACATATGCATCACATCCACATACCCTCATATGAGAAAGAGAGGGTTTCTTACCAGTCCATACCTCATGGGGAGTATTATCCTACAACAATGATGAAGGTGATCTATTAACCAGGTAACATGTAGTCTCCACTACCTTTGCCCAAAATTCTTGTCATAACCCAGTACCACTGAGCATGCTTCTTGCCTTTTCCATCAACGTTCTATTCATTCTTTCTGCAACTATGTTTTGCTGAGGGGTGTATGGGGTAGTCTTTTTCCGTTATATACCACACTTATTACAAAATTCTTTAAATTCCTTCTTGTAGAACTCTTCACCATTATCTATCCTCAACACCTTTATCTTCTTCTTTGTCTAGTTTTTCCACCAGAGCCTTAAATTATTCAAATCTGTCAAAGACTTCATATTTCTTACTCAAGGAATATATCCATGTATTCCTTGAGAAGTCATACATGAATGAAACATAGTACATAGAATTTCCTGGTGATGGAACCGACACAGGTCCAAACACATCATTGTGCACAAGCTCTAATAACGTGTTCGCCCTCTTAGCACTAGAAGGAAAACTCACCCAATTCTACTTCCCATATATAGAATGTTCACAGAAATCAAAATCCAAAAAGAAATTATGACATATCTTCTACCATACCATTACCATGTAGTATCTGAAAGCTCTTCTCTCCAACATTTCCAAGCTTTTGATGCCATAGCATGGTATTTTCTCCAGAGACTGCTAGGCTTTCCATTCCACTTTCAGGAACCATAGAACTATTACACCCATCAATAAACGTGCTACCCTAAAGCTTGTATACAGTTCCAATCCAAACTCCCTGCATTAATACTAGTGCTCCCCAAACCATCTTACAGGTAGCTTTCTCGAACACTATTTTTACACCTGCATCATCCATCTTGCTTACAAAAATAAGATTTCTAGCTAATGTAGGAATATGCAGAGCACCAGGAAGTGTTCTAATCCTTCCACCTTGCAGCTTCATCTTGACTTTTCCACATCCAATGATTTTGGCCTTCATATCATCCCATAAGAAGACATCACCACCATCATACTTCTCATACTCGCAGAACAACTCCCGATGGGGAGTGAAGTGAAAGGATGCACCTGAGTTAATCAAACATGCCTCATGATCTACATGAGTATTTGAAGAAGAAGCCAAATACACATCCCCACCTTCCTCTGAGGTGGTTTTTTCCTGTGAAGAAGGATCATCATCAGTTCCCTTTCCTTTCTCAGGAGCTTTAGATCTGCAGTCCTTTATGTAGTTCCATTTCTTTCCACATTTACAACACACCTTTACAAAATTTACTGGAGATTTAGATCTCCCACTCGAAAACTTATTTTTGTTTCTATTCAGGGACCTTCCTCATACAGATAAGGCATCTCCATTATGGCCCTCCGTATTTCTCCGTCTCATTTCCTCCGACAGCAAGGCTGAGACAATTTCATCAAAATTCAAGGTAGATGTATTGATACCTATTGCAATAGCTAGACTGTCCCACAAATTGGGTAGAGAACACAACAAAATGATGCACTTATCTTCATATGAGATTTTAATAACAACAAATGACAACTAACTTACCATAGTATTGAAGGTGTTCAGATGATCTGTCACTGATTCTCCATCCTTCATCCTTAGGGTATACATATTTTTCCGCAGGAACAATTTATTCACCAGAGACTTAGATTGATACAAAGTCCCTAGCTTTTCCCAGAAATTCTTCATCGTAGCTTCCCCTAATACATTCAACAATACCGAATCTAAGATACACAACCGTATTGTGCTCTTTGCCTTCCAATCTAACTTCTTCCAGTCTTCATTTGACATTGTCGTTGGTTTGGTATCTGGATCTATCGCGATCCACTAATATTTATCCACCAATAGATCCTCTATCTTGAGCTTCCACAACTCAAAACTCTGACCATTAAATTTCTCGATCTCTATATTTCCACTACTCGTTATCTTCCTTCACCGCAAGAACCGATCCTACAGATCTACCACTGAACAGGGTCTACCAGAGGCTCGATAAAAAACCCCTCAATAGCAAAGGCATCCCCTTGAAGCTGAAACAACTCTGATGCCAAATGTAGGTTTTAACCCTGTAAAAAAATTATCTTCAAATTAATATTAAAAACATAAAATAAACAATAGCGAGAGCATAAAACATAAAACATATATACACAGAGATTTTCCCCTAGATCCCAAATCCAGACTACCAACTTGATTTTTCATTATATTCCTTTTAGTGTTACAACACATATATATAAATCCTAAAGCATTCATAAACCCCAACCCATTAACCCTGGATTAGAATATAACTATATTTCCCTTGACCATATCTACAAAATACCAGGGGCCAAAAACCATCATGCCCCAAAACCATGTGCAAACCCATGCACAAAACCATGGGCAGTTCCGCCCACCAAAAAATAGGATCTAAATTTTTTTTCCTAGGGCATTTCCCTAGACCCCACATAAGGGGCTACCTGCCCCCTACAAAACCCTAGATAGGGGGGCTACTGTCCACCCTGTGACCCCTCTACTAGGCCCGGCCCAACGTACAACAAGGATTCTGCCACCCCCCTCTCACGTTCAACTAATCATGGAAATAATATAACACATACCCAACATTATCCCACTTGTTGTTTTCTTTCCGCAAGGGGCCATATGAGTTCTTATTCATTAGTCCAGCTTTGCAACACCCATTGTTTCTCTACACCAACAGAATTTTGTGAGTGCTCACTGACTTCGTCAATGTATTTGCAAGATTCTTCAAAGTGTCCACCTTTACCAGCAACACCCTTTTATCCTCAACCATATCTCTCACAAAGTGATATTGAACATAAATATGCTTGTCTTTGAATGATAAGCAAGGTTATTAGCCAAGAAATTGCACTTTGGCTATCACATTCTATCCTTATACCTCGTTGCACCAACCCCATACTTGAACACAATATTTGCAACCAAACTGATTCCTTGCTTGCATGAGTGGCTGCCATGTATTCTACCTCTATAGTTGAAAGAGCCACTATAGACTATATTTTACTCATCCAACTTACTGCACCTCCAAATAGGCTAAACACATACCCACTTGGAGATCTTCTTTGGTCCAGATATCCAACCCAGTCTGCATCAAAAAAACCATGGATGTCCAAAAAATTATTCCAATCATGGTCTTCCCTGGTAGCACAAAACATAATCACTAGTGCCATGCAAATATCTGAAAACCTGCATCACTGATGTTCAATGCTCCTTCCCTAGTTTTGACATAAACCTGCTCAATACTCCAACAACATGTGCAATGTATGGTCTAGTACATGCCATTGCATACATCGGGCTACCCACTTCACTTGCATATGGAACACGGGACATATCCTCCTCTTCTTCTTGTGTCTTGGGACACTATTCAACATATATATTTACACATACAGGAATAGGAACCTTCACTGGTTTACTATCCTGCATATTGAACCTCTGCAATATTTTCCATTAACCGAAGCATTCATAAACCCAAATCCATTAACCCTGGATTAGATCATAACCGTAGTTCCCTTGATCAGATCTACAAAATACCAGGGGTCAAAAACCACCATGCCCCAAAACCATGTGCAAAACCATGGGCGGGTCTGCCTACTAAAACATAGCGTCCAAATTTTTTTTCCCAGGGCACTACCCTAAACCCTGTGCAGGTCCCTACCCGTCCCCTGCGAACCCTTGGACAGGGGGGGATGCCGCCCCCCATGACCCCCCTACTGCGCTCGACGCAACGTACATGGGATTCTTGTGACCCCCCCGTGCGTGTGACTAATCGTGGAAATAATATAACACATACCCAACACCCACGGCCCGCTAAATATGTACCTCACCCTCTTTGGACTTGACCATATCCTCATCTCCTCCATTAGGTGGGGTGTACTCATCGAATGTACCGATGTATACAAAATATATAGTACACAACAATAATTAGACAATTTCATTAAATAATTTAATAAAACAAGTTAAATAACATGCTAGAATAAATTTTATTCTAATTAATTAAAACAATAAAATGAAACTAGTTTAATTTAAATAAAATACTAATATTACCTCTATCATTTGGAGGCTTAGTCATTGTGAAGAGGATGTTGGGAACTGGCTCTAATCAATCCCCGCGTACAAAAATTCCAACACGATAAACACATGGTCATCCTCATTGACTAGTAGCATAGTTCCTTGGATGAAATCCTGATTGTTGTCAACATAAATTCCCTTATGAATAGAGCCGATCTCTCTAGCCCTAGAGTGGGTCTAGCAACATGAGATTATTTCTAACATAAGATTTATTAACTAATTCTTATAATGTAAAGAGGAAATAGACATAAATACCTTTTTCCAATCATTATCATTGGATCTGTTGATGGTGACCTCGATCCATGATCCTTGTAGGCCCGCTTCCTGCTACTGATGGCACATGAATACCTGTGGATGATCAGGAGAAAACATAAAATGTGATACAATATATAACAAACATAAACACTAGATATCTAGCAGATGAAGTACTACCAGAATATTTTCATAATCATGTAGACAAATATAGAAATAAAATATTAGATGTTATTATTAATAGATTACAAAAGGAGAGCTTACAACCAGGCCTTCATGTTGGAGGGATCCTTAGGTGATAAAGAGTTCATAAATTTTTCTCAAAATTCAAAGTTATAGGATTAGGTTGAAACCAAGATGTTTGTGTCCATCTCATCTTCCTGATTCCAGTGCCATGAACGGTTCGAAATACTGATGTCGTATGAGGAAGATATTGTGTTTTGATAAAAAAGCCAAATAGGTAAAATTGTGATAGTTTGACCAAGTTTGACTGGGATGCAGTTAGAAAAAAGGGAATAATTTGAGGATTATTCCTTCCTCAGAATCAATCATAGGTTGAAAAGTTTCTGATTCCTATTGGTTGAATGGGTTTTGGAGGAGCCAATCATAGGGTGCCACGTGGCAGCCATGAGGCTGCCACGTGTCCCTATAATGGCATTATTAAATTTTGGTTGGGTCCGCAGGAATCGACCCCTGGACCTCCTGCCCAGCATGCACACGACTTATCACCTGCTCTGCATGATTTTTATTAACCTTATCGTTTGTGGTTTATATTTATGTTGCATTGTAAATATGTTTGGGGGTTGGAACAGTCGATGGTCCCAACCCGCTACCGGTTCCACAAAGTATGTCACATGCAACATTTTAAATGTTATCTCTAACGGTTATGCGAAAACCCACCAGGTAAACGGTTCCATCGTATGTTATGTCACATGGAAAATAATAATTGTAAAAATCTCTGTGTGGTCAGGTTAATCAGCAGTTCAACCCACAGTCAAACATTCAACTCCGGTTTATGCCGAGTTCCGCACAACCGTTATTGTAACCACGGGATTTGGGGTTGGCATGTGGCCACCCCAACCACAAAATTTATTGCAAACAGTTTATTTGGTGTCATTTTTGGCAAGTGCACAATTTTTGGTGTAAGTGCTATTTTATCTCCAGTTAAGTGGAGTTCTCAACTTTTAGTGGAGCTTTTTTAGGTGAAACTGGGAAAAAGTGTAGGAGGCCCAATTTTCGACCATTCTGAGTGAACGAAGAGTCATTTTTGACTAATTGGTGCATTTTGGATCCATTGGTGTAGAGAAAAAAACCATTATAGCACTATAAATATATGTAATAGAAAAATTTTGAGCATAATGAAAGATGGACATGCCATTGGGAGTTGGACCAACAAATGTAGCCCAAGAGGGGTGAACTACTTCATCATGCATGCTATGTAAATTTCATGTGGTGACTTATTTCTCTGTTTTACATTGTTGTTAAGTGTTATTTAAGCTTTTTTTATGCTTATAATTCACTTAAAAACATCTACATTTCATTGACAAATACCTCAAACCTTATGTAAACTAATGAACTGATTATGCACATGTTTTTAAACTAAAAATACACTTAGCACAAAAAAACTAATACAGTCATTCCTAATCAGATTGGTACCAGAGAAAGAGTTTATTCTACGGTGGTTTTAGTGCAAATAATTGTTTAACTATTTGCAATTTTTACATGCTTGCTAGGCTCAAGCTCAAAAGAGGAGAAGGCAAATTGGTGGAAGCAGAAGGGTCTCAAGAAGAGCCAGAGCAAAGGAGATTAATATTGCCACAATCTCTACCACCTATTTCACCTCCTAAAGAAGCAGAAGCTACATTAAGTATTCCTCATGAGGAAGGACAAATCCTTCCTCTTTATCCCAAAGAGGAAGAAAGAGTGTTCAGGAAAGCATTCCTTGACATGACTGAGATATTTAGAATCCTTTATCAAGAAAGGAATGAGAGACTGGAAGGATAAGGATCTAAACTTCACAAGGAAGGACAAGGATCTTCAAGAGGTCACCATGATGAAGATAAGTTAAAGAATGGAAATAAAGGAAATGGAGGCAATGGAGAGCCATCATCCTCACCCTCATCATCATCATCCTCTACTTCTTCTTCAGTACATCAGCCACACAAGTCAAAGAATACTGGTAAAAGTCAATTTTTAAAAATTGATGTTAAGTTTGAATTGCCAATTTTTAATGGTGAAGTCAATGCAGAAAAGCTTCATAATTGGATTAGGAAATTGGAGGTCTATTTGAGAATCCAAAACCTTCAATATGATGATACCAAAATTCAATTCGCTTCATTGAGAATGGAAGGTGCAACACTTGTTTGGTGGGAAGCTAAGACAAAGGAGGAAATCAAGAAACATGGTAAGATTATTCTATCATGGTCAAATTTCATTACTGCTATTGAACAATAGTTTTATCCATTAGCTCATATACAGAAAGCTATCATGAACTGGCAGAACTTTAGGCAATTAAAGGGACAAAATGTGCAAGAATACACCCAAGAATTTAGGAGAAGAGATCTCTTATTAGGGGTAGATTTGAAGAGCCAAGATAATTTGCTTAAGTACATAGGAGGCTTACATAGCTACCTAAAACATACTATTCTCATGTTTAACCCCACCAATCTAGATGAAGTATGTGTTCAGGCCACACATCTAGAAGCTAGAGGGAAGAACATTTCTAAAGAGGGTAGAAAGAAATATTTTAAGGGGAAAGCCAAGGAAAATACCTCAAAAGGTAAAAACAAAAAGAATGCATATGTTAATAAAGAGGGAGAAAAAGTGGTTTGTAAACATTGTTCAAAAGAAGGCCATGATGAAACTCATTGTTGGAAATTACATCCTGAAATGAGGCCAAAGAAACCCAATAACAAAGGGAAACAAAAAACTGCTGCTACAGCTCAAAATGATTTAGGATCTGATTCAGGTGATGAATCTAATATTACAGCCATGGGATTGAAGAACATGAAGGGAAAATAAATTGAAACTAAACCCATTACTAGTACATCAATCTGTCACATAAACACTCCAAATGAAGAAGAAAAAATAGAACCGTTTCATGTGAGGGTCATATCCAAGCATACCAAGATTGACACATTGTTTGACAATGGGTCACAAGAAAAAATAATCTCTAAATACTTGGTCAAAAAAATTAACCTTGAGACCATACCACATCCAAAACCATATCCATTGGGTTGGATTTGTAAGGATGCAAATCTATAGGTTTCAAAGAAATGTATATTGCGGTTTGCAATCACAACAAGATTTTTTGACATAGTTGAATTAGATGTGGTTCCGCTTGACATCATTGGTATTGTACTAGGGATTCCTTACTTGTATGACAGGAAAGATATCTTCTATCGCCATGAGAAAAAATATCATTTATTCAAAGATGTCAAGTTCATTGTTAGATCACATCGCAAAAAGACAAACATTTCTATGGTAAATGTTAGACAATGTAAGCTTCCATGATCTATATCATATTAAAATAAATATTCCGGGAAATCACATGAGAAATTTTAGAAATTTTAGAAATTCTAAAATTTCTCATTTGATTTCCTGGAAGATTTATTTTAAAATGTTAGACAGGTAAAGAGGTTGGTAAATTCAAGTAAGAATTTTTTTATTCTTATGATAAAGCCTAAAGCTGATATTAATCATGAATCATTTGAGGGATGTGATCCTAAGTTGAAATCAGATTTATATGATGTGGTTAATGCGCATCATGATATGTTTTAGGAGCCAACGAGATTGCCTCCAAAAAGGGAGATTCAACATGAGATTCAGTTGCAGCAAGATTGTCCTCTTCCAAACATTGGTATGTATTCCATGTCGATAATGGAGAATGTTGAAATAAAAAGGAAAATCAAAGAGACGTTGGATAAAAAAATCATAAGGCCAAGCACCTCACCATGCGGTTCACCCATAGTCTTGATACCAAAGAAATATGGGACTTGGCACATGTGTGTAGATTTTCGAGCTTTGAACAAGATTACAGTAAAAAATCGCTATCCACTCCCAAGAATAGATGATTTCCTTGATCAGTTGAAAGAATAATTTTTTTTCACTAAGTTATATTTATGAAGTGGATATCGTCAAGTAAGAATTGCAAAAAGTGATATATGGAAAACTACATTCAACACCAAACAAGGACTCTTTGAGTGGCTAGTTATGCTTTTTGGTTTGCGTAATGCACCGACAAATTTCATGCGTGTTATGGATAGCATTTTGCGTCCATTCCTTGATGAATTTTTATTGTCTACATAGATGACATATTGATTTTAATCAAAACAAGAGAATATCATGTCTTGCATGTGAATACAGTGCTTGATATTTTGAAGAAAGAAAAAATGTTTCTTAAGATGTCAAAGAGTGAGTTTGGAAAGACTTCTTTGGTTTATTTGGGACATATTGTAGGAGGAGGAGAATTGAGGATTTATCCTTCTAAAGTGGAAACCATTGTGAATTGGCCCACACCCAAAACAGTTACCGAGGTAAGAAGTTTCTTAGGTGCAACTCAATATTGGAGAAAGTTTATTGCTAACTTTTCTTCCATCGCAACTCATATGCATGCAGTGACAAGTGTAAAGAAAGGCTTCCAATGGGGAGGCAAACAACAACAAGCTTTCGAAGATTTAAAATAGAAAATCAGTTCAGCTCCAGTATTTGCATTACCAAATTTTAGACAGCCATTCGAGATTCAAAACGATGCGAGTGATTATGCCATGGGCGCAGTTCTTTTGCGGCATGGTAAGCCTATCACTTTTCATTTCGAAACTTTTAATGGTGTTGTGACTAATTATCCTACATATGACAAAGAACTATATGTATTGGTAGAAAGTGTCAAGAAGTGGAAACACTACTTGATGGGTAAAGAGACTATTGTACACACCAATCACCAACCATTACAGTACTTGCAGTCACAAACAAAATTGCAGCAATCAAGACATTTCAGGTGGATGGGATTTCTTCAACAATTTCACTTGTTTATAAGGTACAAGAAAGGTATTTTCAATAAAGTTGTAGATATTCTTTCAAGACCAATCATTAGTGCATCTACTTTACTTAAAAATGATTCTGGTGTACATGAGAGTTACATAGAACAATATGCACATGACATTGATTTTCAAGATGTGTATGCTAGTTTGAGTGAAGGGAATCAAGTTGAAGAAAAATATTATCACATGTATAACAATTTGTTGTTTCATTTTGGAAAGTTGTGTATTACACAAGGAGAGAGGCTAAGTGTCATGAGAGAAGATCATTCATCTCTTATTGGTGGAAGGCTTTGGGGTAAGAAAAACAGTGGTGCATCTATAGAGGTATTGCTGTTGGCCTCGCATGATATATAGTGTGTCACGTTTTATAAGAGGTTGTACTATGTGTGCAACAAGTAAGCCTAGTAATAGGAAGCTTGGGTTGTACACGCCACTATTGGCACTATCAAGGCCATGGGAGAGAGTCTCCATGGACTTTTTTGGAGGTCTACCTATGTCGAGAAAACAACATGATTATCTTTATGTAGTTGAGGATAGATTCAATAAAATGTGTATACTTATGCCATGTAAGAAAATCATTACTGCTAAACAAACTGCTGAACATTATTTTCAACATGTTTGGGTTCATTTTAGATTTCCAACTTCTATTGTTAGTGACAGGGATTCCAGGTTCATTGGGAATTTTTGGTCAAATATATGGAGAATGATGGACACAAAGTTGAAAAAGAGTACCACTTTTCATCCAAAAATAGATGGACAAACCGAGGTGGTGAACAAAACAGTTGTGCATCTATTGAGAGGATATTGTAGCAAACATCCAAATTTTTGGGATGAACAACTAGATTACAATCAGCACGCTTACAACCAGGCAAAGCACTCTTCAACAAATACCTCACCTTTTGAAGTATTCTTTGACTATTTTCCAAAATCGCCATTAGAATTCATCTTTGGGAAGGATGTTTCAATTGATGGCTGATCAGGTGATCATGTCCAAGTGGAAAAAATTCTCAAACATGGAATTGCTCAAAATTGGTTGAAACCTGAATGACCGGATAAGCCTCATTGCTACGATTATGGAGCCGTGAATGACACTCAAATCTGACATCGTATGTGAAAGTTATGCAGGTTTGAAGTTTTCAGTATCCTTCGAAAATCCAGTTTGACCAAGGTTGAATTTGACTTTGGAATTATTAAAAAAAATAATATTCCTTGTAATATTCAAGGAACATTCCTTGAAATATTCCCTAAAATATTCCCTAGAATATTCCATAGGGACGAATGAGATTCGGACAAGTGTTAGCGTTGGATTGATGGATGGTTTGACTTTTGGTTTTCTGGACCAATGAGGGGATGCCACATGGTAGGCTCAGAGGCTGCCACGTGGCCCCAGGCCGCATTTGAATGGCGTTCCAAAATTTATGTGAGTACGTAAGGTTCGAACCCCAGACCTCACCGCCGCTAGTACAAGCGCCCAACCATTCGGGATGTCCGATGAGTCTTAACGTCTATGCATTAAAATTTTTATTTATGGTTTGAACTTATATACGATGGTAGAAATAAGGGCTAGCCCCGTGAGAAACCGAAGGCACATACGACCAAGCATCGGAACCTTGGCCCTAAGACCAAAACCCGTGGGGTAGAAGTTCAACTAACCGTGTTACATGTGGCCAGCACCCACCATTAAAATGCGGAGGTTAGTACAGTTAATTCTGCCAACGGTTCCGGTGGGAATAAATGGTCCATGTGACCACTAACGTCTAAAAATTATTGCAACCACTAGCTGTTACTCCCAAATTTGGTGCCTTCTGACATTTCCGGCAGATTTGGCCAATTTGTCGTCTTTAACTCCAGTTTCTCCACATTTAGTGGAGGTTTTCACTTGACATTGGGCAGAAGTTTGTTTTTGTCATAACTTCTCCAATATTGGACCAATTTGGACGAAATTTTGGTCAATTTTGGGTATTTTGAACATTATGGAGAGTTTGGGATAGGTTTTAGAGCCAAAAGAGGTGTTCTTCAACTAATTTTTCTTCAAGGAAGCTTGGAGAGCCATTAGGGCCATGAGGGAAATGGAGTTGTATTGGGTTGTACTTCACTATTTGAGGTGAAACCAAAGTCATTTTTAGCTGATTTCTGTCTTTTGAATTCAATTTCACAGCTGGTTTTTCCTATTTAGTCCATTTTATCACTGTATAACCAATTTTAGCAACTTAATAGAGCAAGGACATGCCCATTGGGAGCCTTGGACGCTGCAGATGTAGCCCAGGAGGGGTGAAATTCCTCATCATGTTGATATGTTATGTTATGGTATAATTTATCTGCTATGTATTTCTTATTTAAGATGTTAAACAACAAAATTAATTAACATTCCCTCACACATAAGACTTAGAAAACTTATCAAAAACACTTTGTTTAACTTGCAAGACATGGAGAATAATTTGCACACTTAATTAAATGGAAATGGATACTTTGCACAACATTTTCAAATACTTCCATTTTCAAATCAGTGGGTATCGGAGCTCAGGATTTGAGTATTAAGAGCTAGAGTTTTACTTTGCATTTTTTTTGTGGAAATATATAGTTGATTGTTTGCAAGTTTTGATGCTTACTAGGCTTAAACCCAAAAGAGGGGAAGGACAATTGGTTAGAGCACAAGCTAATCCTCAACCAAGAAGGGCCAGAGAACCATTTCCTCCACCATATATTACACCCCAAAGAGTTACTGAAGAAGCCTCAAGCATGTCTTCAAGAGAAGGAGAAGCTCCATAAGACATTGATCCCAAAGAAGAAGAACGGGTATTCCAAAAAATTTTCCTATACATGACAGAGATGGTAAGGATACTTTACCAAGAAAGGAATGATAGGCTTGCTGAAGAAGGGTATAGAAACCAGAAAGAAGGAGAGGGTTCTTCAGGAGGAAAGAAAAGTGATGACAAGTCAAAGAAAGGACACAGAGGAAATGGTGATCCACATCCCCATCTTCATCCTCTTCCTCTACATCGTCATCCTCTACTTCAGTGAATCAATCTCACAAGTCTAAAACCACTCGTAAAAGTCCATTTTTAAAGCTTGATGCTAAATTTGAGTTGCCTATGTTTAACGGTGAAGTCAATGCAGAGAAACTTGAAAATTGGATAAGATTGTTGGAAGTTTACTTGAGGATACAAAACCTTCATAAAGACGACACCAAGATTCAGTTAGCCTCTTTAAGGATGGAAGGAGCAGAACTGGTATGGTGGGAAGCCAAGACCAAGGATGAAAATAAAAAACATGTTAAGATCACTTTATCATGGGCTGAATTTATTTCCACAATTAAGCAACAATTTTATCCATTAGCTCATTTACAAAAGGCTATCATGGCAAAGTTTTAGAAAACTTAAGGGACAAAGTGTTCAAGATTACACTCAAGAGTTTAGAAGAAGGGCTCCGTTGTTAGGAATTGATTTGCATATTCGAGATACCTTGCTGAAATATATAGGTGGTTTACACAACTATCTTATACATACTATCCTTATATTCAATCCTACTAGTCTAGACAAAGTTTGTGTACAAGCTACGCATTTAGAGGCTAGAGGGAAATAATCTTTTGATGGGAATATGGATAGTGAATTTAAAGGCAAAGGGAGGAAAAGAAATGAAAACTCTAGGAAAGAAAAAGGAAATTTATTTTGTAAAAAATGTTCCAAAACAAGCCACGATGAAGACCATTGATGGAAACTTCATCCGAAGGTGAAACCAGAGAAATTTAAAAACAAAGATAAGGCCAGAAAAAAGGGAAAAACTGTTGCAACTGTTGAACAAGACTTAGGGTCTGAATCAGGTGACGAAACTAAAAGCATAGCCATGGTAATAAGGAACAAAAAGGGAAAAGACATTGTTAAGGAAACAAATCCCAGTTCTAACACTTTAAACTCTCACATAGAAGCTCAAAATGAAAAGAGGAGGATAGAGCTATTTCATATAAGGATAATCTCAAAACACACAAAGATAGACACACTATTTGATAGTGAGTCACAAGCGAATCTCATCTTAGAAGACTTAGTCAAGAAGCTGAAACTTGAGACCATACCTCATCCTAAGCCATATCCACTTGGATGGATTTGCAAGGATGCTAATTTACAAGTCTCAAGAAAGTACATGTTGCGCTTCGCCATAACAACTCATTATGTTGATTTGGTTGAACTAGATGTAGTATCACTTGACATTACAGGTGTTGTGTTGGGTAGTCCATATTTATATGACAGAAAAGCGATCTTCCATTTCCATGAGAATAAGTATCATCTGTTCAAGGATGGAAACGATTTTATTGTGAGAGCACATCGGAAGAAGCTAGAATCTTCTTTAGTCCATGTAGGGCAATTGAAAAGGCTTGTCAATGCAAGTCAAAATTTGACTTTGTTGATGGTTAAGAAAAATTATTTTGTACATAAACCTTTTCATGTTATTGTTGATGTAAATGATGATATGTTTCAGCCTGAAAGCAAGTCGTCTTGGGAAGATGACAAGATGTTGTAGAAAGTGCCTTTGGTGTCAATTGGTGCAAAGAACAAAGTGTCGGTGCAAAGTAGTGCAAGAATCCAAGAAAAGGGAAAGCATGCAAGCAAAGAGGACACAAAGTTCAGCATGGGTCAATGCTGGTTTCATAATGGTAGGTTGGTATGGCAAGAAAACTTGGTCGGGATTCAACACAATTACATGGCTCAATCAACAAAAAATCGCCATGAGGACAGTTGGAAAGATGAATCTTATTTTTAGTCTCCTTTGAAGTTAGACCATTGTAGAAACAATATGTATTCTGTAAATTATAGTTGTTGTTCTGCAAATTTCAAAAATTTGCATCATGACTCCGTGAATGTTAGCAACACTTAGTCAATAGATTCAAGGAGGAATTTGTCTTTTTATGAGAAGCTCAATTTGATGAAGTCAGGAAGATTTCACTGGTTCAAGGTTGGAAGAGTGGAGAATCAGTCTCCTCATCTTTAGTTTCTGTAAATCAGAGAGCTTTTGGGGTCAAAAAGCTTCCCATTTGGGAGGTTTGATCAGGTGATCATGTCCAAGTGGAAAAAATGCTCAAAAAAGGAATTGCTCAGAATTGGTTGAAACCTGAACAACCGGATGCGTCGCTGCAATTTTGGCGCCACGAACGACACTCAAATCCGATGTCGTATGTGAAAGTTATGCAGGTTCGAAGTTTTTAGTATCCTTCAAAAATCTAGTTTGACCAAGGTTGAATTTGACTTTAAAATTATTAAAAAAAAGAATATTCCTTGGAATATTCCTCATAATATTCCCTGGAATATTCCACAGCGACGAATGAGATTCAGACAAGTGTGAGCACTGGATTGATGGATGGTTTGACTTTTAGTTTTCTAGACCAATGAGGGGCTACCACGTGGCAAGCCCGGAGGTCGCCACATGGCCCTAGGCCGCATTTGAATGGTGTTCCAAAATTTATGTGAGTACGCGAGGTTTGAACCCCGAACCTCTCCGCCGCTGGCACAAGCGCCCAACCATTCGAGCTATCCAATGAGTCTTAACATCTATGCATTAAAGTTTTTATTTATGGTTTGAAATTATATACGATGGCAGAAATAAGGGCTAGCCCCGTGAGCAATCGACAACACATACGACCAGGCACCGAAACCTTGGCCCTATGACCAAAACCCACGGGGTAACGGTTCAACTAACCATGTTACATGTGGCCAGCACCCACTATTAAATTGCGGAGGTTAGTATAGTTAATTCTGCCGACGGTTTCGGTGGGAACAAACGGTCCATGTGACCACTAACGTCTGACAATTATTGTAACCACTAGCCGTTACTCCCAAAGTTGGCAACTTCCAACATTTCCAGCGGATTTGGCCAGTTTTTTGACTTTAACTCCAGTTTCTCCAGATGTAGTGGAGGTTTTCACTTGACATTGGGCAGAAGTTTGTTTTTGTCATAACTTCTCCAATATTGGACCAATTTGGACGATTTTTTTGTCAATTTTGGGTATTTTGAGCATTCTGGAGAGTTTGGGATAGGTTGCAAAGCCAAAAAAGGTGTTCTTCAGCCACTTTTTCTTCAGGTAATCTTGGAGAGCCATCAGGGCAATGAGGGAAATGGAGTTGTATTGGGCTGTACTTCATTGTTTGAGGTGAAACAAAAGTCATTTTTAGCTGATTTCTATCTTCTGAATTCAATTTCATATCTGGTTTTTCCTGTTTAGACCTTTTTCTCACTGGATAACCAATTTTAGCAACTTAATAGAGCAAGGACATGCCCATTGGGAGCCTTGGACCCTGCAGATGTAGCCCAAGAGGGGTGAACTGCCTCATGATGTTGCTATGTTATGTTATGATGTAATTTATCTGCTGTGTATTTCTAATTTAAGATGTTAAACAGTAAATTTAATTAACATTCCCTCACACATAAGACTCAGAAAACTTATCAAAAAAAATTTGTTTAACTTGCAAGACATGGAGAATACTTTACACACTTAATTAAATGGAAATGGATACTTTAAATATGTCAAAGAATTCATATTTATTCCTCAAGGAATATATCCATGTATTCCTTGAGAAGTAATATATGAATGAAACATAGTACACAGACTTTCCAGGTGATGGAACCGACCCTGGTCCAAACACATCACTGTGCACAAGCTCTAATAACGTGTTTTCCCTCTTAGCACTAGAAGGAATACTCACCCGATTCTGCTTCCCATATACACAATGTTCATAGAAATCGAAATCCAAAAAGAAATTCGACATATCTTCTACCATACCATTACCATGTAGTATTTAAAAGCTCTTCTGTCCAACATTTCCAAGCTTTTAATGCCATAGTATGGTATTTTCTCCAGAGACTACTAGGCTTTCCATTCCACTTTCAGGAACCACAGAACTGTTACACCCATCAATAAACATGCTACCCTGAAGCTTGTATACAGTTCCAATCAAAACTCCCTGCATTAATACTAGTGCTCCCCAAGCCATCTTGCAGGTAGCTTTCTCAAACACTGTTTTTACACCTGCATCATCCATCTTGCTTATAGAAATAAGATTTCTAGCTAATGTAGGAATATGCAGAACACCAGGAAGTGTTCTAATCCTTCCACCTTGCAGCTTCATCTTGAATTTTCCACATCCAACGATTTTGGCCTTCATATCATCCCCTAAGAAGGTATCACCACCATCATACTTCTCATACTCACAGAACCACTCCCTATGGGGAGTGAAGTGAAAGGATGCACCTGAGTCAATCAAACATGCCTCATGATCTACATGAGTATTTGAAGAAGAAGCCAAATACACATCCCCACCTTCATCTGAGGTGGTTTTTTCCTTTGCAGAAGGATCATCATCAGTTCCCTTTCCTTTCTCAGGAGCTTTAGATCTGCATTCCTTTATGTAGTTCCCTTTCTTTTCGCATTTACAACAAACCTTTACAAAATTTACTGGAGATTTATATCTCCCACTCGAAAACTTATTTTTGTTTCTGTTCTGGGACCTTCCTCGTACAGATAAGGCATCTCCATTATGGCCCTCCATATTTCTCTGTCTCATTTCCTCCGACAGCAAGGCTGAGACAATTTTATCAAAATTCAAGGTAGTTGTATTGATACCTATTACAATAACCAAACTATCCCACAAATTTGGTAGAGAACACAAAAAACTGATGCACTTATCTTCATATGAGATTTTAATAAAAAAAAATGACAACTGACTTACCACAATATTGAATGTGTTTAGATTATCCGTCATTGAGTCTCCATCCTTCATCCTTAGGGTATACATATTTTTCCACAGGAACAATTTATTCACCAGGGAATTAGATTGATACAAAGTCCCTAGCTTTTCCCACAAAGTCTTCATCATAGCTTCCCCTGATACATTCAACAATACTGAATCTAAGATACACAACCGTGTTGTGCTCTTTACCTTCCGATCTAACTTCTTCCAGTCTTCATCTGACATTTTCATTGGTTTAGTATCTTGATCTATTGTGATCCATTGATATTTATCCACCAGCAGATCCTCTTTCTTGAGCTTCCACAACTCAAAAATCTGACCATTAAATTTCTCGATCTCTATATTTCCACTACTTGCTATCTTCCTTCACCGCAAGAACCGATCCTGCAGATCTCCCACTGAACAAGGACTACCAGAGGCTCGAGAAAAAAACCCTCAGTAGCAAAGGCGTCCCCTTGAAGCTGAAACAACTCTGATGCCAAATGTAGGTTTTAGCCCTGTAAATAAATTATCTGCAAATGAATCTTAAAAACATAAAATAAACAATAGTGAGAGCATAAAACATAAAACATATATACATAGATATTTTCCCCTGGATCCCAAATCGGGACTACCAGCTTGATTTTTCATTATATTCCTTTTAGTGTTACAACACATATATATAAATCCTGAAGCATTCATAAACCCCAATCCATTAACCCTAGATTAGAATATAACTATAGTTCCCTTGACCAGATCTACAAAATACCAGGGGCCAAAAACCATCATGCCCCAAAACCATGTGTAAACCAGGGAAAATTTTAAGAACCCCCCTAAATTTATATATATAATGAATAGGCGAATCCCCATGATACATAGGAAAAATGGAAGGTGATTTTATTAATAGTATAATATGTATATATAATTTTTTGGCGAATCTCTCACGAGATTATATTATCTTGTAAAATCATGGAGAATCACCAGTACAAATGGCGAATCACTACTACAAAATCGTGAATCGTTGTCTAGTGGAGTTCGGGGTGTTGGTTCCAATGAAGATATGGTAGTTGAACCAGGAGTAGAAGGAAGAGAACCACCGAGACCAAGCATGGCACATGGTGACTCATGAGGGAAGTAGTTCTCGTGTAGTTTGGAAAACACATTCTTCTAGTTCTGCTAAGCGTAGTGTTGTTTCTCATGCTACTACTAGCACTGATATTGAGGTTGGAGAGGATTTTGAGGAAGCATGGAAGGTAGCAGTGGTGGAGAATTACAAAGAGTACCCCATGATGGACTTCATTTTTCCCTTTGGTATTTGTGCTTGCAATATCTTCCGTCCATTGAACCAACAATTAACCGTTCAACCAACAATCAACTTGACTGAGTTGATTAGGTACGATTCAACTTATACTAATCTTCAAAACTATGATTTGCACTATCCCATATTTATCACACTAATGCTACACAACATTGTGCATTTGCGCCCAACTCTCATGCATGCACACAAAATTTTCATTAACATCTATAACCCTAACCAAGTGAGAATTGATCAAAAATTTTCACCAAAGTTTGTTAGTGTTGAAAGTTCATAAGAAATTTAGATCCATGGTACCTTAAATAAATTTTGAAATAACCTCCAAAAATTCGACCACAATAAAGAAAACTTGTGATAAATTTTAAACCTAAAAAAATTAGGATTCATGTTCCTAGGAACGATCATAAGAAGTAGTTGGCATATAGGTCGATTTTTTAGCCTTGACACATTGATAATGCAATGGCTTAGGTCAAAACTCACACATTGAAAAGTCATCAATGAAGAGAAGATAAGATCATTATGAATTACACATACTCCAAATTTCCTACCAAATTCTACTTAGTTGTCCGCAACTCAGCTATACATAATCTTATAGTAAATAAAAATTCCACAAAGCCTTCTTCACATAGCTAATAAATGGCCATTGGAAGAGCACCCCTTATATAATAGTAATAGTAGAAATCAATAGATTATTTCATATTGAACTTCATAGCCATAGCGCTCCTATGTATTGTATGATTTATTCAACTTGCATTATCAAATATAGATAAAATCATACTTTTGATTGATCCATTTAAAACATACTTGTGCACAATGTTGAATGCAATGCCAGTCAAGGAGTAAAGTCGGTTTGACGTGTAATGATCTATAAAATAATGGAACATAGATGGAACATAGATTGATTTCATTTAGATATAGGTAACCCTCTGAATGTAGACAATTCCTTGAATAACATTTTTATTGATGAGGAATTTAATACAATATTCAATTTTCAAACTAAAAATATTATTTCTATAGATTTATGTATGGGGTAAACAATAAATACAAAATTTAACTATCCTTGGGGTGGTCAATATTTATAAATTTTATTTATACTTGTTTTACCATGTATATCATATACCTATCAATCACAAACATGAAAAGCTGTGGAATTCACAGTGATGCTCTGCTCTGGAAACACAACCAACCTTTATTATTACCAATATTAACTTTTATATAGTAGCACATATGTAGATAAAATTTCTAGCTTCCAAAGAGACAAACTTGCTTCTCCAACATGATGGCACATTCTTAACTACTAACATTTCTAATTGCTGAATGTAAGAAAGCTTTCTAAGTACATCTAATCTACTATGAGGCTTGAACTCCTAGACTATGTTATTTTTTACCATGTATCTATAGGTTGTAGCCTTCTTCTTGTTTGAAGAGGAGTTGTATATTATCAGAACTACCTTCCCTGCCTTTGATGCCTTGAAGGAATTGCAAATTAACTCATCAGATAAAGAAAAAAATTTGTTCTTGTCAATTAGAGTTTAATAGCTTCCCTGTGCACTAAACACAAAATCTGAGCGATAGGAAACATCCCACCCACCAACTATGAGGTCCCACAAAATTGTTGCTCCCGCCTGAACAACAGACAACTTGAATGTGAGAATTAAAAAACAAAGAAAAATCCCAATTGCATATATCTTGAAGATGAACTCGATCTCAAGTCCAAAACCCATAAAATTTATATCCAAAACTAAAACTCATTAAATTTGGAAGCATATTGGAAACAAAACCGAAGCAAAAGAGCTAAATTTTAATGCAGGAACTGACACAAAATCTGCAAACTTGAGCAGTTTTTGACGTACATTATTTTGTTTGACAAAATAGATCAGGGAAGAAAGGCCTCAGGGAAGATCACACTAGACTAGGGGTAAGTAAAAACCACCAAGGTGAATCATGGGAACAAGAATACAACCAAAAATGATCTATAATTTTGTTCAATCAGTGATCCATCCATAGGACAAAATTTTTCTCCTAGGGGTTACCCACTTGGGTGTGTAACAAAGCCCATCAAACAGTTTATGAAGTTGTTGACCCTTCTCCTCTAAGAGTGAAAATAAAATGACATAGGAGCGATGGAGGAAAGAGAGATATTTGGTGTAGAGGATTTTGGACACCCTTAATCTTCTCATTAACCTAAAGAATACCAAAAGTTAGAGATCTGTTTTCAAAGCAGCAGTAAATTTAAAGTGGCCAGTCGAGGATACGATAGCTGCTCAGGTGAAAGAGAATTTGGAAAGGATCAAGAATATAGTAAAGATATGCATTTTTAGCACAAATTCTACCACAGAAGCTCAACAAGAATAATGGACACTGGTATGGATTGAAGAGGAACTCCTAGCATCAGGGAAGAAGCCACAAGCAGTTATCATTAAAAGAGAAATCATCCTAACTACTACCCTCTAGATTTCTCAACATTTTCTACCCGTCTGATGTTTGGTCAAATAGAAAGCCTATGGCTTGCCAGTCGTGGTTTTATTATTTTATTTAGCAACAGATCTGCACATTTAAAACAATAATAAAAAGAAGATTTCAATTATAAAAAAGAACATACTCTTGATTTTTTAATGCTCAGTGTCTTTCTTATTCTTTAACTTGAATACAGTGTGACTATTGTCAGAATAATCTGGTAAATATGAACATAGGATGCATCACTGCTAAAAAGGTCCGGCTAAGGTGAATAACAGCCTTTCATCTTTGACTTTCTGATTGTTTAGACTCTTGAGGGGAAATATTGGAGAGGCAGGGGCCAGGCTTGGTTCAAGAGAGATAACTGGGAATTGGATTGCATATTTACTCTATGATATTATAATTTATAGATGAGACTAGACAGATAAACATCCTTGAAGGCTTACTGTTGCTGTATAGACTTTCAAAAGGCTTTTGGCACTGCATCGTTCCTAGGAATTTACCCATCAAGTAGCTTCATGTCCTTGGACTACTTGAGGACATTGTTTCTGGTGTGATGCAACTTTATGATAGAATGATTGGAAATTTTTGCGATTACTACATATTTTCTGAAGGTATCACGAGTATTGGGGGTGTCAAGTGGGTGTGTGTTCTCTCTCCCAGACTAGTTGGGATCTACATTGATTACCAGCAATTCATCAGGGAATTTACTCAATCTCAGGATAGTTGCCTACTTCATCAAATCCTGGTTTCATTCCTTTTATTTGTAGATGTTGTTGTATAATTGGCCTCCACTCTAGAGGGGTCATAGAGTCAACTCGATGCATTGGATAGATTTTACAATAATTGATAACAGATAATTAACCTTGGGAAATTATGATCTCTAATACCACCAAAGAGGCCCTCTCCAAGTATATCATTTTCCCTTTCCGTGGAAGTTAATGGAGATTACCACATTTTATTCTTAGGGGTCGAAAACCATTATTTTTTGAATACTGAGAATGAATTAAAATGGATGTTATATTTTGCATAGTGATCATCAAAATAATGGATGTTATATTTTGGACAGTGATAGTCAAAATCAATCTTGTGTTTCATGCTTGTATTGAAAATGAATGTTGTATTTGAGGAAATAATGATAAGTAGTTCTAACAAGGAAGCCATCTCAATCTCATCCTTTTATTATGTATTCATTTGCAGCTGTACTTATGTAATTACAACAGGTGACCCATAAAATTTCAATCCTATCTGAAATGAATACTGATCAGTGCCATACAAGAGAGTTTAATAAATATAAAGTTTTATGAAGCCTTCAATATAGGATTCTTTCCAGATTTCAAAAACCAGGCTCATATTCTGTCAACTTAAAATGTTACCTGCATTAACAAAATAGAAGGATAATTGTTGTAGAAAGAAGAAACTGCTTGCAAAATACTCTGCCAACTATGTGGTGGCCAATGTCGACCTTTATGTAACAAAGATAAGCGTTGAAATATTGGTAGACCAGGCACAATTTTGTGGATTACAGGCTAATGAGATTGCCTAATACATCAACACTTAACTGTGACCTTAGGTGTTTCAATATTAAAAATGGTTTCTAACATAGACAATTGAATTGATTTTATTGTTGATATATTATTGTTATTTAACTAACATTGTAGTAGGAGTCAATTATGGCATCTGCAAGATACTCACATTTGGATAAAGGTAGCCCAGCTAAGGAGATACACCCATCCTTTGTCAGGCAGACATGCCTCTTCTTTGTCATGTTCTCACTCTGTTCGAATTGAAAAGATGTATTAGGGCAAGAAATGGTAAAACCAACACTGATTAAAAAAGCAGGAATTCTGAAATGGTGAAAAGTTACCGAACATTTTCTTATGGCGTCATTTACCCAGCCTTCAAATTTTCCCAGACGGCCAAAAATGGTTGGAACTCGGTAAAAAAAAAATCAAAAAATCTAACAGTAGGAATGTTTGAATGAGTTTTTAAGGGTGGAAATGGATTGAACACCATCAAAAACTCCTGGGACACCCAAAATCTTTAAGTTTTACAACTGTAGCCTTGATTTACAAAATTCTTGTTAGATTTTATCAAAATCAGGTAAGAATTTCCATAATTTTCCAGACAAATTTGAAAGCTAGATAGACTACGGCCTTTCTTACTTGAGCCTTGTTAAGACCTGTGAAGGAAAGCATGCCAATCTATCTGAGGACAAAGGAGCAATCTTTCTCATTCTTATCCTTTACAGAAAGATTATCATACAGTCGCTACCTCACACCCTTGATTCTTCCAGACATAAGTTCCATTTTTTATTTCCATTCATCAAACATGGCAGGATTGCCTACAACATTTGCCAAAATTTGAGCCCCATGAACTGGAGGATTCGAGTACATTGGTCTAGCAAGCCTTTTGAGTTGGCTTTTCACCCTGCCAGAAGTGCATGGAAAAATGTAGTCGTTCCATTTAAATAGTGCTGGAATTTGAAGATATTCCAGTAATAAACATATCCACTAGAAAGAATACAATCCAAAGTTTATTACTGGTACCTATTGGCAACATCTGATGAGAAGCATACAACATTAATAGCTCCTATCCTTTCTGTGTAGACACTGAGGTTCTTGCTGTAGGATTGAGCAACAAAAACTTCCATCCCACGAGCTACAAATAGCCTCACAGCTGATGCATCCACATCAAGACTGCCACTTGCAAATCCCTGCAAGTTCAGGTAAAATCGCATATTAAATTGCAAAAATAAGGGTCCTTTTAGACCAATTATCGGTTCATTACAACAAAGGATTACTAGACACACAACAACAAAGAGGCTGCACAAAGGAGGAGAAAGGAAGGTGAATCAAGCAATCATATTCACCTAGGGAGGGCCTATATGGATGCCCATTGGCATTAAGGCCAGTACCTCATGAATGGCATTTTGGAAATTCTTCTAAGACTATAACATCACAGATCTCTTCCACCTGGGCTATAAGATCACTTAGCTTCTTTCAATGTAATGAGTAAAAACAATAGAACTGTGAACTCAACCTTTAAACAGAGCCTATCACTTTTGCTACACTAAAAAAAAGTTGAAGATGAAAATCACTTTCTTGAAAGGTTTAGCTTATACTCACATTCTATCTAAATTTCAAAAATCTACCACACTATCTAAAAATCCCATTTCCAATAAAACTTAATTAATAAGTAAATAATGGAAGGTGTTGGACTGCTGATTGCAAGGGCTACCTTTTCTAAATTTAATCTATTCGATCGTACGTTAATTTGGGTTTGAGCTACCAGTTGCAAGGGAATAACTCTTATGAATTTTAATCTAATTATCTATAATTTAATTTCGATTGTCTAAAATCGTTGATTTTGATTTGAATCCTATGACTATCGATGAATATCATCTGATAGAGAATTTTGAGTGTTGCATCTAATGGGGATTTCACAATAGCACCTAGTCTCAATCATTTATATCAATAAAATCGATGGCACAATAGCACTTAGTGTCAAGCATTTATATCCATAAAACCACGTATGATAGAGAATTTTGAGTGTTTCATCTAATGGGGATTTCACAATAGCACCTAGTCTCAATCATTTATATCAATAAAACCAATGGCACAATAGCACTTAGTCTCAAGCATTTATATCCATAAAACCATCTATTTTGATATGATATCTTTGATTTTTAAAATAGACAATTTTAGGTTCCCAACAAGTCATTACATATTATGTTGGAGTAATCATCACACCACTATAAAATCCGTAATTCTCACTATAGAGATTGTAATTACCCCCAAACCTCTTCATATCATAATCATAACGAATGATTTCAAAAGTAACGATTCTAACTACCTAACCACTTTAGCAACATCCTCACATTTTTAATATATGAGTTGCATTTTTACCTAAACTATAGAACTATAACGTGCTTGTCACACCCTTGATGAACTTGATGTCTTTTGAGATGTTTGAACTATTCACCACTGAAAGTGCATGAAAACTACTTTTGGACAAGAACTATCTGCATTTTTGGCTTTAAAAGAAAAATGTTCCATAACACAATTTTGGATTAACGTTCAAATGGAAATTTTCAAAATCCCAAACACTTTTTTCACAGATTGCTCTTGTATCTAGAAATTTTTTGAACATATATGCTAGGCATTGTAAAGTATTTTTCACTTGTGGTTGTACACGATAACGCGAACTCTTGTGTTTTGTTACTCGAGAGTTCTTGGGTTTTGTGCATGACATGATGAGGCTATGCTTATGTTCCTTCTATTATAGCACACACTATAGTAGTTTTTTTAATAATGCAATACCTAATGTTTCAATATTTCTGCGAAGACTTTGAAAAAAAATTCCGTAGCAAATATAAGATGTTATATAGCTTAACTTGCATCTTGCATAGTCTGCAAATTTATTTACTCTATCCATGATTGTGTACAACTATAGAAAGTTGTTGGTCTCATAAGGTTGGAGAATTAAATGACTGCAGTGGAAAACAGTTGAGAACTGAGATACCCTAGCAATGGAGTCTATCGTTTTCACGAACGTGCCATGCACAGATCTACTCGACCTGCCTGTTGGTCGATAACATGTGTTCTATGATTCATCATATGTAAAAAACCAATAACATTTACTAAATGTGCGAAACTGAAATTTTGTATCAATGTTCATATAATATCTAAGAAAGAAAAAAACATAATTCAACTAAGTCTTAACTGCAATACCTATTTTGCAATGCAGAAATTGAGAATGAAGCAAGTGTGACACTACATTATCTTATGTATAAGGCATAAAGATGAAATTATTCATATGATACTATAAATCTTAAAAGGTCCAAGTCAACTTAAATATAGAACTATTCAAGTGTTTACATGGCAAGCTCAGCAGATTGTGTAAATGTTTTAAACACCTTTAGATCATTTACATGTTTCAAATTGATATAAGTTTATCTTCAATTGATCGATTAAGCGCCTATTCTGGAAAAAAAAAAGAAATTATTTAAAAGGGAATGCTAGCCTATGCTGTGTCAGTGATCATGGGATCAGTCTCTTTTCCATAGAATTTCATTTTCTGACTCTATATCACAGAATCTATAATTGTGATTGCTTCACAGACTAAAGGAATAAGATAAAAAGGACTAAAATGTAATTCTTGTGAGCATGGGTCAATCAATGGCCTTGGATATATATTTTGGTGGATTTATGAAATGTTGGTGACTGTGCACTGTGGGTTTCCAGCTATCATGGGTTTTAACACATCACTTTTAATTATACCATCCTATTTTATATTGCCCATATGATATTGCCTTCCTAGTTTCACAGTAATTTTCAATTACAGAAGAAAAGATGACAATGCACCCACGGGCTTTCATAAAGAATCAGGTCAGAAGATATACTCTCAAAAAAATTTCAGGATTGTATAAGAATATCTAAGTTTTACATTCATTCACTTCCATGCAAAATCAACATTTCTGATGAAATAGTTTGGCATCCAATGTTTAACTGATTTCTTTCACAACAACCAATTTAAAATGTAAGTTACATAAACAAAAACTAATAGAATATATAGCAACTTTATTTCTCACAAACATTTAATACAAAAACATACTTGTAATCTTAAATAAGACATCCACAAAAGGATAATACAACAGATTCATATCGAAAGCAAAGACAATATAGATTAAACAGCACTGAAAACAGCCAAAGGTTCGTTCTTCTTATCTTTGAGGTAATTAATTCGAAGGATACTTTGTTGATGGGGACACTACAGACCACATGTCGTAGTCATGATTCGGAGCTTGAGCCTGAGAGAGGTGTTGCACATGTTGTGACACAAAAGCTGAAGCTAGTGTTGCATGCTTGTAATTGGCTTTGTCTAGCAATTGATCCTCAGTCATAAAGGACACTAGAAAATAAGAGAGTATATCTGAATTGCAATCTTCATTGGTTGGGCATAGTGGATTTATATTTCCTTGAAGGGTACAGGAATTTGCACCGTCGTTTTCCTTGTAGCTTTCTTGATGGGTTTCTTCATTGGGTGCACAGTGTTGAATGAAATTAGCTGAAAAAATTTCGTTATATTGATGTCCACCTCTCAAAGCATTTTTAGCAATTGCTTGATAACCTTGATCTGATAAATGTGGGGCACTGTCTAACCCTGATGAGGGTGCCATGAAAAAGCTACTTGTCAGTGTGTTTGTTCTCAAATATGGAGACCAATCATGGCCCTCTAAGCTCAAATCCTAATTAGGGTAACAATATGGAATCTGCGAGGGTTGATTAACATGAACAGCTCCATTAACTGATTGTTGTGGCAGCTTACCTGATCCTTTTCCTAAATCAAAAACATCATATGAATAAGTACCCTCACTTCCAATATAAGTAGATTGAGTAGCTTTGGCAGTGCTGAAGGAATTTGCAACAATGTGAAGGCTATCAATTGATGATGTATCAGGATGATCATTAACGTTCTTGCTCAATTCTGGGGAATGGAAAATGTTGTCAACAACTTTGTAGGCTTCAATATTTTCAGACATTACTGTTTCAATTTCTTGCAGCTGAATTTTCTGAGAATCAGAAGTTGGGTTGTTGGTATCTTCAAAGTTCACGTTGTCAACTCCTTGAATTTTATCACTACATAACTACTCAAGCTCTGATTCAGCAAGGGGTTTGTGCATCCTTGGATCTATCCCTTCACTGATCAGTTTTTTACTAAGGTGTGTATTCCAGTAGTTCTTGATTTCGTTATCAGTGCACCCAAGCATTCGCCCAGCTATCAAGGACCACCTGAAAATCCAAATGGATGTGATGCACCGACTTTCACTCTAATATAACCTAACCTAATGTACCCATATATCATTTTTGAATCTCATGAAGGCAAGGAACGTACATGTTTCCAAGAAGGCGATGCAGTCTGAGAATAAGGTTTTCCTCATCGGGCAAAATCTTTCCTCGTTTAACATCAGGCCGCAGATAATTCATCCATCGCAGTCTATAACTTTTGCCACAATGTAGAAACCCTATAATTATACCAAAAAATACAATTTAGAGTGAAAATTATCAATAATTTTCTAACCATATTCTTATACATTTGTTGCATTGGCCATATTTACTCTGTTTAAAGCCTATACGCAAAATTAAACAGTCAGAAAAATAATTAAAACCATGGGAACAAATACTTATTGAATTCATTTCTTTTTCATATACAGTTAGATTCGTGAAAATAAATGATTAGGCAACTGTATGATCATAATTTTTTTCTCTAAAATCCTCACAGACCAGAGAGGGTCAGTCAAGTCCCTCGCTCAGCCAGCAAGAAGATCGGTGTGCACAAAGCCCCAGCCACCTCTCCTAAATTCCGGAGAACCAATGAGAAAATGGGGTGAATCACTCAAACCCCTCCCTTCAACCCTGTAAATCCAGGCAAATGCCATGGAAATATACTCCAACCAATGAAAATTGGGGGCGAATTTCATTTTTTCAGTTTTATGCGTCTTTTTTTGGTGGGCTAATATTTAATAATTAATTATTTTTAAAATAATTATTGGGCTAACTTTATTAAACTATAGAAAATGGGTTTTATATAAAAAATTCGCCCTATTAAAATTTAAAATCCCTTAAAATTCGCCCCTAAAATTTTCCCTGGTGAAAACCCATGCACAAAACCATGGGTAGTTCCGCCCACCGAAAAATTGGGTCCAAATTTTTTTTCCTAGGACATTTCACTGGACCCCACATAAGGGGCTACCCGCCCCCTACAAACCCCTAGATAGGGGGGCTACTGCCCCCCCTATGACCCCTCTGTTGTGTCCAGCCCAACATACAGCAGGGCTTCTGCTGCCCCCCCCCCCCCCCCCGCACGTTCAACTAATCGTGGAAAGAATATAGCACATACCCAACATTATCCCACTTGTTGTTTTATTTCCGAAAGGGGCCACAGGAGAGCTTATTCATTAGTCCATCTTTGAAACACCCATTGTTTCTCTACACCAATAGAACTTTGTGAGTGCTCACTGACTTCGTCAATTCATTTACAAGATTCTTCAAAGTGTCCACCTTTACCAGCAACACCCTTTTATCCTCAACCATATCTCTCACAAAGTGATATTAAAAATAAATAAGCTTGTCTTTGAATGATAAGCAAGGTTCTTAGCCAAGAAATTTCACTTTGGCTATCACATTCTATCCTTATACCTCGTTGCACCAACCCCATATTTGAACACAATCTTTGCAACCAAAATGATTCCTTGCTCGCATGAGTGGCTGCCATGTATTCTGCCTCTGTAATTGAAAGAGCCACTACAGACTATATTTTACTCATCCAACTTACTGCACCTCCAAATAGGCTAAACACATACCCACTTGTAGATCTTCTTTGGTCCAGATATCCAGCCTAGTCTGCATCAAAAAAACAATGGATGTCCAAAACTCTGTCCAATCATGGTCTTCCCTAGTAGCACAAACCATAATCACTAGTGCCACGCAAATATCTGAAAACCTACATCACTGATGTTCAATGCTCCTTCCCTAGTTTTGACATAAACCTTCTCAATACTCCCACAACATGTGCAATGTCTAGTCTAGTACATACCATTGCATACATCAGGCTACCCACTTCACTTGCATATGGAACACGAGACATATCCTCCTCTTCTTCTTGTGTCTTGGGACACTATTCAACATATAGATTTACACATACAGGAATAGGAACCTTCACTGGCTTACTATCCTGCATATTCAACCTCTGTAATCTTTTCCATTAATCGAAGAACTCATAAACCCCAATCCATTAACCTTGGATTAGATCATAACTATAGTTCCCTTGATTAGATCTACAAAATACCAAGGGTTGAAAACCACCATGCCCCAAAACCATGGGCGGGTCCACCCACTGAAACATAGCATCCAATTTCTTTTTCCCAGGGCACTGCCCTGAACCCTGCGCAGGTCCCTACTTGCCCCCTGCGGGGGTGCCGCCCCCCTATGACCCCCCTGCTGCGCTCGGCGCAACGTACATGGGATTCTTGTGACCCCCCCCCCCCCCCCCGCGTGCGACTAATTGTGGAAATAATATAACACATACCCAACACCCACGACCCCCTAAATATGTACCTCACCCTCTTTGGACTCGAACATATCCTCATCTCCTCCATTAGGTGGGGTGTACTTATCGAATGTGCCGATGTATACAAAATATATAGTACACAACAATAATTAGACAATTTCATTAAACAATTTAATAAAACAAGTTAAATAACATGCTAGAATAAATTTTATTCTAATTAATTAAAAAAATAAAATGAAACTAGTGTAATTTAAATAAAACTCTAATATTACCTCTATCATTTGGAGGCTTAGTCTAAGTGAAGAGGATGTTGGGAAACTGGCTCTAATCAATCCCTGCGTACAAAAATTCCTACTCGATAAACACATGGTCATCCTCATTGGCTAGTAGCATAGTTCCTTGGTTGAAATCCTGATTGTTGTCAACATAAATTCCCTCTATGGATAGAGGCAATCTCTCTAGCCCTAGAGTGGGTCTAGAAACATGAGATTATTTCTAACATAAGATTTATTAACTAATTATTACAATGCAAAGAGGAAATAGACATAAATACCTTTTCCCAATCATTATCGTTGGATCCGTTAATGGTGACCTCGATCCATGATCCTTGTAGTCCCGCTTCCTGCTACTGATGGCACGCGAATACCTGTGGATGATCAGGAGAAAACATCAAACGTGATACAATATATAATAAACATAAACACTATATATCTGGGAGATGAATTAGTACCAGAATATTTTCATAATCATGTAGACAAATATAGAAAGAAAATATTATATGTTATTATTGATAGATTACAAAAGGAGAGCTTACAACCAGGCCTTGATGTTGGAGGCATCCTTAGGTGATCAAGAGTTCATAAATTTTGCTCAAAATTCAAAGTTATAGGATTGGGTTGAAACCAAGATGGTTGTGTTGATCTCATATTCCTGATTCCAGCACCATGAACGGTTCGAAATACTGATGTCGTATGAGGAAGATATCGCGTTTTGATAAAAAAGCCAAATAGGTAAAATTGCGATAGTTTGACCAAGTTTGACTGGGATGTAGTCAACAAAAAGGGAATAATTTGAGGATTATTCCTCCCTTAGAATCAATTATAGGTTGAAAAGTGTCTGATTCCTATTGGTTGAATGGGTTTTGGAGGAGCCAATCATAGGGCGCCACGTGGCCAGCCCTGAGGCTGCCATGTGTCCCTAGAATGGCATTATAAAATTTTGGTTGGGTCTGCAGGAATCGACCCCCAGACCTCTTGCCCAGCATGCACACGACTTATCACCTACTTTTCACGATGTTTCTTAACCTTATCATTTGTGGTTTATATTTATGTTGCATTGAAATTATGTTTGGGGGTTGGAACCGTCGATGGTCCCAACCCGCCAGCGGTTCCACAAAGTATGTCACATGCAACGTTTTAAATGTTATCTCCGATGGTTATGTGAAAACCCACCAAGTAAACAGTTGCATCGTATTTTATGTCACATGGCAAATCATTATTGTAAAAATCTCTGCGTGGTCAGGTTAATCCGCAGTTCAACCCACAGTCAAACATTCAACTCATGTTTATGCCGAGTTCCGCACAACTGTTATTGTAACCACGGGATTTGGGGTTGGCATGTGGCCACCCCAACCACAAAATTTATTGCAAATAGTTTGTTTGGTGGTATTTTTGGCAAGCACAAAATTTTGGGCGTAAGTGCTATTTTATCTCCAGTTAAGTGGAGTTCTCAACTTTTAGTGGAGCTTTTCTAGGTGAAACTGGGAAAAAGTGTAGGAGGCCCAATTTTCGACCATTCTGAGTGAATGAAGAGTCATTTTTGACTAATTGGTGCATTCTGGATCCATTGTTGTAGAGAAAAAAACCATTATAGCACTATAACTATATGTAATAGAAAAATTTTGAGCATAATGAAAGATGGACATGCCATTGGGAGCTCGACCAACAAATGTAGCCCAGGAGGGGTGAACTACTTCATCATGCCTGCTATGTAAATTTCATGTGGTGACTTATTTCTCTGTTTTACACTGTTGTTAAGTGTTATTTAAGCTTTTTTTATGCTTCTAATTCACTAAAAAACATCTACATTTCATGGACAAATACCTCAAACCTTATGTAAACTAATGAACTGATTATGCACATGTTTTTAAACTAAAAATACACTTAGCATAAAAAAACTAATACAGTCATTTCATATTAGATTGGTACCAGAGAAAGAGTTTATTCTATGGTGTTTTTAGTGCAAATAATTGTTTAACTATTTGCAAGTTTTAGATGCTTACTAGGCTCAAGCTCAAAAAACATAGTTACCGATCAAATAGGTAACTGAACTGGTACCTACTTTTTTGAGGTAGCAAAAAAAACACCCAATTTTGAAAAGTGGTGATGCAGAGTAACCCTTTTGTTTTTTTGGAGCATAGTTTTCGCACTTTAAATTTTCTCATGACTTTTTTTTTTAAATGTCAGGATTTTCATGTCGATTTCGAAAAGTGGTGATGTAGAATAACCTGATTTTTTTTAGCATATTTTTGGAACTTTAAATTTTCTTTGATTTTTTTTTTTTTTTTAATATCATGTTGATTTAGAAAAATGATCATTTTTTTAGCACTTTAAATTTTTTTATTTATCAAGTATGAACATTTGTTTTAAAATGTTAATGATTTTCATGCTAATTTTGAAAAGTGTTGATGCAACATCAATATTTTTTGTTTAGAGTGGTGATTTTCATCTTGGTAATAAGACTTAAAAATAAAATAAAAAAACATGAAATAAATAAATAAATAAATAAATAATCAAATATAAAAAATATAAAAAAAAGAAAGAAAAAAACCCAATAAAAGTGTAAACAAAAACAAAAATAACTTGTAAAAATAAATAAATTAAACAAAAATAAATAAATAAACAAAAAATTCAAAAAATAAATAAGAAAAAGGGAAAATTTCAAAAAAAATTCATAATTTAAAGACAAAAATTAAAAATTAACCAAAAAAAACATTTTTTTAAGTTAAAAAAAAAGAAGAAACAACATAATTAAAGAAAATGATAAAATAAATAAATAAAAATAAATAAATTTAAAAATAGTTAAAAAATAAATCAAATAAAAAAAAATTAAAAAATAAACAAATATAAAAAAAATTCAATTTTTTTTTTTTGCCCTAGTCGATTCCCGGAATCGATCTAGGTCACATTGGCCATGGCTAGCTAGCTCTGCAACTATGGACAACCATTACTTCACAGTAATGTTAATGAATTAATTATATCATTACTTCACTTGGGAAAAATTTTAATTAAATATATGCTTTTATCTTAAGATATTATCTCATAATATGGAGCTATTTCCTTAGAAGCCAAATAAAATAGCGAATATAAAACTTTGATATCTTAAGATATTATCTCATAATATGGAGCTATTTCCTTAGAAGCCAAGTAAAATAGCGAATATAAAACTTTGATTAAAAATCAAATGTCAAAGTGAAAAATAATCTGACCTAAAACAATGAAAATATAATCTGTTTTTGTGCAAAATTAGCAAAATGCCCATCCTATTACTATGGTCTCTTGCACCTTTGAATCAATCTTTGCTTAATTGTTTAAATAAATATGGAATAATATCGTATCATTATAACATATATGGGTAAATTTGTTTATATGCATATATGCTAATCATGTGTGCATATGCAACAATCTTGTCAATACGACCGGCAATGCAATTAGTTTATCATTCAATACAAAAAAAAAAGTCACATGAAACTAAGAATACCAAATGATTTGAACTCAAGCAAATACTTTATTGAAAATGGCAATGCCATCGATCTTAGATCACAAATAAAAAGAAGATGCCAATATAACCTATTGTTTCACAATAGGAATTCAACAAATAATTGAAAAAAACATTAGCACAATTATTGATGATAATAGGAGGAATTGGGACTGTGAAATATGTTAGGATTGTCGACTTGAGACTTCCTTCCGGCCTGCATATGTAAGGATTGAGCGACAGAATAGAGAGTTCCATCGAGTCGTTTGACTTGAAAGTCTTGCGTTGTAATATCGAATAAATTGATCGAATCAATCGTAGTGTTGTAGTACCTGAGGCTTCGCAGCCTCTGCAGCCATGGCCAAGGTAACCTAGGTCGATTCCGAGAATCGACTTGGCTGCCTAGCCTCGCCCCTGGGCTGCCAAGTCGTTTCTCGGAATGGACTTAGGCCTTTAATTTTTTAATTATGTGTTATTAAAAAAAAAAAAATTTTTTTTAATGATTTTTTTAGTAAATTTTTATTTTATTTTTTAAAATTATGTGGTTTTTTTAAATTCTTTTTCATTTTTTTATTTATTTCTTAATAAAATTTATCTATTTATTTATTTTTATTTTTTTTTCCTAGGTAATTTTGTTTTTTTTTTACATTTTTATGTTTTTTTTATATTTTATTTATTATTATTATTTTGTTTTTTATTTTTTTATTTTTATTTAATTTAATTTCTTTTAATTTTGTTTTTTATTTATTTATTTTTATTTTATTTTTTATTATATTTTATATTTTTAATTTTTTTTTAATATTTAGTAATATTTTTTTTTCAATTTCATTTTTTTTTTTAATTCTTTATTTCTTTATATTTTTAATTTAAAAAAATGGATTTTTAAAATTTTTTTTATTTAAAAATATATTTTTCATAAAATTATATGTATTTTTTTATATTTAAATTATTACTTTTAATTTTTAATTTTCTTTTTAAGTTAAAGTTTTATTATTTTAAAAATTTTATTTTTATTTCTTTTTTAATTTAGATTAATTTTTATTTTAATATTACTATTTTTTAATTTTAAATAAATTTAAATTTTTTAATTTATCATTTTTTTAATTATGCGGTTTTTATTTTTATTATTTTTTTTTATAACTTATAAAAAATAATATTTGTTTTTTGTTTTTGTTTTGGCTTAATTTTTTATTTTTTTCTTTAAATTGAGTGTGTTGTTTTTATTTTCTCTTTTGTATTTTCTTTTGATTTTTTTTTTTAATTTTTTAATTTTTTTTTTTAACAAGTGATATTTTATCTTTAATAGCATGCCTAAAAATTTTTGGAATTTTATTTTCATAAAGGTGATATTTTATCTTGAATATCATTCTTGGATTTTCAAGGCTTTTCGAAGACATGATAATATATTATCTTTATTACCATGCATAAAAATTGTTACAATTTTAAGACTTTTGATCTTTTATCTTTAATGTCATGTTTATCTTTAAGGTTTTTTAGAGTCATGATATTTTATCTTTAATGCCATTATTAAAAATTGTTGACAATTTACCCTGAAAAGAAAAAGATGTTATTCCAACATTAACACTTTCGTTTTCAAGGTGATTTTTGCACACAAAAAATTGATGACGTTATTCCAACAACAACACTTTTCATTTTGAGGCTGCTTTTTGCACACAAAAAATTGGCGACGTTATTCCAGCATCAAAACTTTTTGTTTTCAAGTTGTTGTTTGCACACAAAAAATTGGCGATGTTATTCCAGCATCAACACTTTTTGTTTTAAGGGTGTTTTTTCAATCTTTTCTTCAAGAAAATTTTTGGTTTTTAGCATTTTTTTTTTAAATGTTGAAATTTGACCTTAAAAAAAAAACAATGCCTTCTCAAAGACACACTTTTTGTTTTTGGGTTATTTTTTCATGTTTTTTGAGTTTTTTTGGGCTAGAGTTCTCATTTTGAGGTAATAGTTCCCGTTTGATCGGTAACTATGTTAAAAGAGGAGAAGACAAATTGGTGGAAGCAGAAGGGTCTCGGGAAGAGTCAGAGCAAAGGAGATTAATATTGCCACAATCTCCACCTCCTAAAGAAGCAGAAGCTACATTAAGTATGCCTCATGAGGAAGGACAAATCCATGAAGAAGTTTATACCAAAGAGGAAGAAAGAGTGTTCAGGAAAGCATTCCTTGACATGACTGAGATGGTTAGAATCCTTTATCAAGAAAGGAATGAGAGACTAGAAGGATAAAGATCTAAACTTCACAAGGAAGGACAAGGATATTCAGGAGGTCACCATGATGAAGATAAGTCAAAGAAGGGAAATAGAGAAAATGGAGGAAATGGAGAGCCATCATCCTCACCCTCATCATCATCGTCCTCTACTTCTTCTTCAGTACATCAGCCACACAAGTCAAAGAACACTGGTAAAAGTCATTTTTTAAAACTTGATGTTAAGTTTGAATTGACAATTTTTAATGGTGAAGTCAATGCAGAAAAGCTTAATAATTGGATTAGGCAATTGGAGGTCTATTTGAGAATCTAGAACCTTCAATATGATGATACCAAAATTCAATTAGCTTCATTGAGAATGGAAGGTGCAAAACTTGTTTGTTGGGAAGCTAAGACAAAGGAGGAAATCGAGAAACATGGTAATATTATTCTATCATGGTTAGATTTCATTATTACTATTGAACAATAGCTTTATCCATTAGCTCATATATAGAAAGTTATCATTAACTGGCAGAACTTTAGGCAATTAAAGGGACAAAATGTGCAAGAATACACCCAAGAATTTAGGAGAAGAGATCTCTTATTAGGGGTAGATTTGCAGAGCCAAGAAACTTTGCTTAAGTACATAGGAGGCTTACATAGCTACCTAAAACATACTATTCTCATGTTTAACCACACCAATCTAGATGAAGTATGTGTTCAAGCCACACATCTAGAAGCTAGAGGGAAGAACATTTCTGAAGAGGGTAGAAATAAATATTTTAAGGGGAAAGCCAAGGAAAAGACCTCAAAAGGTAAAAACAAAAAGAATGCATTTGTTAAGAAAGAAAGAGAAAAAGTGGTTTGTAAACATTTTTCAAAAGAAGGCCATGATGAAACTCATTGTTGAAAATTACATCTTGAAATGAGGCCAAAGAAACCCAATAACAAAAGGAAAAAAAACCTGCTGCTACAGCTCAAAACGATTTAGGATCTGATTCAGGTGATGAATCTAATATTACAGCCATGGGATTGAAGAACATGAAGGGAAAATAAATTTAAAACTAAACCCATTACTAGTACATCAATCTGTCACATAAACACTCCAAATGAAGAAGAAAAAATAGAACCATTTCATGTCAGGGTCATATCTAAGCATACCAAGATTGACACATTGTTTGACAGTGGGTCACAAGAAAAATTAATCTCTAAATACTTGGTCAAGAAACTTAACCTTGCGACCATACCACATCCAAAACCATATCCATTGGGTTGGATTTGTAAGGATGCAAATCTATAGGTTTCAAATAAATGTATATTGCGGTTTGCAATCACAACAAGCTTTTTTGACACAGTTGAATTAGATGTGGTTCCGCTTGACATCACTGGTATTGTACTAGGGATTCCTTACTTGTATGACAGGAAAGAGATCTTCTATCGCCATGAGAAAAAATATCATTTATTCAAAGATGTCAAGGAGTTCATTGTTAGATCACATCGCAAAAAGACAAACATTTCTATCGTAAATGGTAGACAATGTAAGCTTCTGTGATCCATATCATATTAAAATAAATCTTCCGGGAAATCACATGAGAAATTTTAGAAATTTTATAAATTCTAAAATTTCTCATGTGATTTCCCAGAAGATTTATTTTAAAATGTTAGACAGGTAAAGAGACTGGTAAATTCAAGTAATAATTTTGTTCTTCTTATGATTAAGCCTAAAGCTGATATTAATCATGAATCATTTGAGGGATGTGATCCTAAGTTGAAATCAGATTTATATGATGTGGTTAATGCGCATCATGAGATGTTTTAGGAGCCAACGTGATCGCCTCCAAAAAGGGAGATTCAACATGAGATTTAGCTGCAGCAAGATTGTCCTCTTCCAAACATCGGTATGTATTGCATGTCGATAATGGAGAATGTTGAAATAAAGAGGAAAATAAAAGAGATGTTGGATAAAGGAATCATAAGGCCAAGCACCTCGCCATGCAGTTCACCCATAGTCTTGATACCAAAGAAATATGAGACTTGGTGCATGTGTGTAGATTTTTGAGCTTTGAACAAGATTACAGTAAAAAATTGCTACCCACTCCCAAGAATAGATGATTTCCTTGATAAGATGAAAGAATAAAATATTTTCACTAAGTTATATTTATGAAGTGAATATCATCAAGTAAGAATTGCAAAAAGTGATATATGGAAAACTGCATTCAAAACCAAACAAGGACTCTTTGAGTGGCTAGTTATGCCTTTTGGTTTGTGTAATGCATCGACAATTTTCATGCGTGTTATGGATAGCATTTTGCGTCCATTCCTTGATGAGTTTTTTATTGTCTACATAGATGACATATTGATTTTCATCAAAACAAGAGAATATCATGTCTTGCATGTGAATAGAGTGCTTGATATTTTGAAGAAAGAAAAAATATTTCTTAAGATGTCAAAGTGTGAGTTTGGATCAAAGACCTCTTTGGTTTATTTGAGACATATTGTAGGAGGAGGAGAATTGAGGATTGATCCTTCTAAAGATGAATCCATTGTGAATTGGCCCACACCCAAAATAGTTACCAAGGTAAGAAGCTTCTTAGGTGCAACTCAATATTGGAGAAATTTTATCGCTAAATTTTCTTCCATCACAACTCATATGCATGCAGTGACAAGTGTAAATAAAGGCTTCCAATGGGGAGGCAAACAACAAGAAGCTTTCGAAGATTTAAAAGACAACATCAGTTCAGCTCCAGTATTTTCATTACCAAATTTTAGACAACCATTCGCGATTCAAAACGATGCGAGTGATTATGCCATGGGCGCAGTTCTTTTGCAGCATGGTAAGCCTATCACTTTTCATTTTGAAACTTTTAATGGTGTTGTGACTAATTATCCTACATATGACAAAGAACTATATGCGTTGGTACAAAGTGTCAAGAAGTGGAAACACTACTTTATGGGTAAAGAGACTATTGTACACACCAATCACCAACCATTACAGTACTTGTAGTCAAAAAAAAAATTGTAGCAATAAAGACATTTCAGGTGGATGGGATTTCTTCAACAATTTCACTTGGTTATAAGGTACAAGAAAGGTGTTTTCAATAAAGTTGCAGATATGCTTTCAAGACCAATCATTAGTGCATCTACTTTACTAAAAAATGATTCTTGTGTACATGAGAGTTACATAGAAAAATATGCACATGACATTTATTTTCAAGATGTGTATGCTAGTTTGAGTGAAGGGAATCAAGTTGAAGAAAAATATTATCACATGTATAACAATTTGCTGTTTCATTTTGGCAAGTTGTGTATTCCACAAGGAGAGAGGCTAAGTGTCATGAGAGAAGCTCATTCATATCTTATTGGTGGACACTTTGGGGTAAGAAAAACAGTGGCGCATCTATAGAGGTATTTCTATTGGCCTCGCATGATATATAGTGTGTCACATTTTATAAGAGGTTGTAATATGTGTGCAACAAGTAAGCCTAGTAATAGGAAGCTTGGGTTGTACACGGCACTACCAGCACTATCAAGGCCATGGGAGAGTGTCTCCATGGACTTTTTTGGAGGTTTACCTATGTCAATAAAACAACATGATTATCTTTATGTAGTTGTGGATAGATTCAGTAAAATGTGTATACTTATGCCATGTAAGAAAATCATTACTGTTGAACAAACTACTGAACATTATTTTCAACATGTTTGGGTTCATTTTGAATTGCCAACTTCTATTATTAGTGACAGGGATTCCAGGTTCATTGGGAATTTTTGGTCAAATATATGGAGAATGATGGACACAAAGTTGAAAAGGAGTACCACTTTTCATCCAAAAATAGATGGACAAACCGAGGTGGTGAAAAAAATAGTTGCGATCTATTGAGAGGATATTGCAGCAAACATCCAAAGTTTTGGGATGAAAAACTAGATTACATTCAACACGCTTACAACTGGGCAAAGCACTCTTCAACACAAAACTCACCTTTTGAAGTATGCTTTGACTATTTTCCAAAATTGCCATTAGAATTCATCTTTGGGAAGGATGTTGCAATTGATGGCTGATCAGGTGATCATGTCCAAGTGGAAAAAAATCTCAAAAATGAAATTACTCAGAATTGGTTGAAACTTTAACGACCAGATAGGCCTCGTCGCTGCAATTCTGGCGCCATGAACAACACTCAAATCCGACATCATATGTGAAATTTATGCAGGTTTGAAATTTTTCAGTATCCTTCAAAAATCAAGTTTGACAAAGGTTGAATTTGACTTTGGAATTATTAAAAAAATAATATTCCTTGGAATATTCCAGGAATATTCCTTGAAATATTCCCTGAAATATTCCATAGGGACGAATGAGATTCGGACAAGTGTCAGCGCTGGATTGATGGATGGTTTGACTTTTGGTTTTCTGGACTAATGAGGGGCTGCCACGTGGCAAGCCTCAAGCCACATTTGAATGGTGTTCCAAAATTTATGTGAGTACGTAAGGTGCGAACCCCAGACCTCACCGCTGCTAGCACAAGCGCCCAACCATTCGAGCTGTCCGATAAGTCTTAACATCTATGCATTAAAGTTTTTATTTATGGTTTGAACTTATATACGATGACAGAAATAAGGGCTAGCCCCATGAGCAACCGACTGCACATATGACAAGGCACCATAACCTTGGCCCTAAGACCAAAACCCACGGGGTAACAATTCAAAAAACCGTGTTACATGTGGCCAGCACCCACCATTAAAATGTGGAGGTTAGTACAGTTAATTCCACCGACGGTTCCGGTGGGAACAAACGGTCCATGTGACCACTAACGTCTAACAATTATTGCAACTATTGGTCCCCCGTGTTTTGATAGATTGGCAAATCAAAAGACAAGGCAACATCAGAACCAATCTTTAGAGTTCTAGGATCTAGTCCTCCTGTTCTCAGAGAGGGATCTCTCAAATTGTTTGTTTTGCAAAGGTTTAACTTGTGTGCTTTGGATATTGGTTTTTAGACTAGTTATTAAGTGCAAGTGTTTGTTTGTTTGGTTGGTTGGATTGATACAACAGAATGTGAAAGGTCTAGGAAAGGTAGATAGAAAGAAGGAATATCAGTTTCATTGGGAAATGGAGTCAAAAAATAGGTTATGAAAAACTAATCAATGGATATGGGATATCAAAGGGAAAATCTATTTCACTAACCTATCAGCAGTAAATTGAAAACTAATTAGTCATGATTAGGCTATATGACTAACTAGAAGTGTGTTTCTTAGGAGTGGCATTTAAGCTTACACACTTTCAGACTTTGTTTATCTTTTTTGGTATGGGGCTATACCTTTCTTCTTTTCACATTCTGCCCTCTTTTCTATCTTTTATTATTTTTGCATTTTTCTTTTTTGTATTCTTCAAAGCAGAAAACAACAACTAACTAAATGCTCAAAGGTTGAGATTTATTGACATTCCTACCCATCCTAATCTAACTTGGAATATTTACATGTTTAGCTGATGAACTCTCTTTTCCAGTACAACCAATCTAGTAAATGATTCCATGATTGGTCCTTCTTCATCTCTTTGGGCAGGCTGTACAAACAGGGCCACTCCCATTCCCTTTGTCTTTTAGCAACACTGCTAAATAATCTTCTTGCCTTTGGTAATACACTGCTCTTAATAACCTTTATCCCTTCTTTAAATATCTTCAAGAAGTGAGCATATGGATCTTGAAATAATGCCTGGCTAAGAGTATTTGGAAGACATGGTTCTACCAGGATCATCTCTTCTTTCTCCACTAGATCAAGGCAAAGATTCTTTCTAGAAAGAACCTTTTCTTCATCTTCATCATTATCTGAACTAGAGGTTTCATCATATATTGCAGTGTTATCCTCTTGTAGTCCTGATATGTTCTGATTCAATGGACTATATTTTGTAAAGAGGTCATCAAATTCTTGAGCAGGGGTATCCTTTATTACCTCAATCCTTTCAGGAGAAGGCTCCTTATCTTCATCCGGCTCAAGAAATTCCTCTTGCTTTTTAATCTCAACCTTACAACTAATAGATTGTTGATTCCTAATTATGTGAAAGCTATTTCTAATGGATTGGATTGGTTGATTGCTGCTCTCAAGCTGATGATAATGAAATTCATGACACCAATCAACTGTTGGTTGCCCTGCATGATTAGTTTCTATTTGGAGTTCATCATCATCATCAAACTGATTAGAAGTTGAAAAATCATTAGTATAAACAATGTCACCAATCAAACATATTGGGTTATCAGTTTGTTTTTCTTTGAGCTTTTCTACAATTTTATTTTCTGGTTCAAGACAACAAGGTTCAGTAAGTATATGAGCAGAAGTGTTTTGTTCAAATGAAGGTTTGGAAGCTGGCTGTCTGTTCAATATTAGATCAATCTCTTCTTCTGTTAAGAGAGAAGGAATTTTCTTTTTGCTTAGGACAGATATACAACAGTCTTCTTTCTCTTGTGTTGGCTGACATTGAGGCCCGATGTTTTCTTGAGCCTCTTCTAAGGGATCTTAATTTGTGTTTGCAGGGGACCTTTCAGGATTCTCTAGTTTTTCCTGGTTTGCCTCAGTTTTAAACAACTCCTCATGATTTTATTGACAGTTATCTATAATATGGGATTCAGGAGTTGTTTCTAATAGATTATCAGGATGCCAATCTTCTTTAATAATCTGAAATGAGTCATGACATAAAGGCAGAGACTCTGGTTGTGTTGTCTCTTCTCCTATTTCAGATTTTGTGGATTCAAAATGGCTTATTTTTTCCTCAAGGAACTACTCACTATTAGTTTTTGCAATTTGGTCATGAAGTTCTCTTAATAGCATTGTACAAGATATAGGTAGGTAATCAGGAATTTCCTGACAACCTTCTTCATTTTTTTCTTTGTAATCTTATTCATCATACATATCTTGTGGTGTTTGAGTTTGTTCTTGATTTGAAAGAAACATGGGATGCTCTAGATCATCAATATCTAAGTTAGCCTCATACCTTTCAATTATTTTCCCAAGCATGTACACCATCTTTTCCATCATGATCAGTAGTTTTTCTTTATTGTTTTCTCTATAATCTTGCTCACCTTCTTCTATAAAGTCTTGATCATTTTCTATATATTGCTCATTATCTAGGTTTTGTAGTGGTTGAGTTTGTGTTTGATCTGGGAAAATCATAGGTTGCTCTGGATAATCAACATCTATATCATCCTCATGCCTTTCCAATTTTTTATCAAGTATGTACACTATTTTCCCAATTAGGTTCAATAATGTGTTTAGTTTAGCTTCTCTTTCCATACTTGGATCCATGTTTGTAATAAGAGGTCACTGTATCTTTCTAACCAGTTTATATTCCTTTATCAGTGGAGTCATTAGGTCTTTTGGGATTGTGGAGTCACTAGGTGGAAGATTTTGAACTTTGATGTCCACCAACAGCATGATTGAGTTTTCTCAAAGCATTCCCAGGAGATTTTACAAAGACTATTGAAGTAATAAGCCTACTAGAGGCCAGTGGAGTCACCAGGTGGAAAATTTTTAGCTTTTGTAGAGGTAAAATGTTTTATGGTTCCACCACCATGTTCATTATGAAGCCAATCTAAAATATTTTTGGGTTTTTCTAAGTTTCTATGGTTTTTAGAAAGACTAATGAGTCTATGAGAGCTTGCTAGGCAACTATGAACTCAGTGGTCCCACTGTGTTCACCATTATGTTGGTGGTGATGAGGTGGCTAATAATCACTGGATATTCTTGAAGACAATGGATCTTCTGGAGTTCTAAGGTGTATGTAGATTGTCACTAACTCTGATAGGTCCCACCTTGATCGCCATTATGTTGGTCCCCCGTGTTTTGATAGATTGGAAAATCAAAAGATAAGGCAACATCAGAACCAATCTTTAGAGTTCCAGGATCTAGTCCTCCTGTTCTCAGAGAGGGATCTCTCAAATTTTTTGTTTTGCAAAGGTTTAACTTGTGTGCTTTGGATATTGGTTTTTAGACTAGTTATTAAGGGCAAGTGTTTGTTTGTTTGGTTGGTTGGATTGATACAACAGAATGTGAAAGTTCTAGGAAAGGTAGATAGAAAGAAGGAATATCAGTTTCATTGGGCAATGGAGTCAAAAAAGAGGTTATGAAAAACTAATAAATGGATATGGGATATCAAAGGGCAAATCAAACTTGGCCATAGGATCCTTTGGTTTTTGGAATGAGATGGACATTAATGGTTTAGAAAGAGATTTTGAATTCTCAACAAAGGGAATTTGAAAACATTACTTGAAAAATAAAGAGGTATTTGATAGACAGGGCTAACCATTAATTCTACAAACTGCACTTTAAGAAAATAATGACTTCAAAACAACTTTTAAAATGAAATCTAAGATTCGGGGAACACCCTATTTCCTCAAAGATTTTATTTCAAATGACTTAGAAAAACATAAAAGATTTACTGATAATTTCAGTCATAGAAGAGGGAACACCTAATACATATATGATCACAACTATAAAATACCTTTAAGACAACTGTTTAAGCAAGGACAAAGGGTATGATCATAACATACCTCCTTTGCTTACTATAAACAAAGATACTTCAAAGGGAGACTTCAATAACAGCCTTTAAGTGGCAGCAGACAAGCAGGGAGAACCATAAATCATGCTAAAACCAACTATTTTAGCTATTATAGAAATAAACAAGCATGAGGACTAAAGAGAGAGATTGAAGACTCTAAAATACCTCAGCGGAAGAAAACATAAAACAGTGAAGGATGAACAGGTCTAAGGTGCTTCTAGGAGTCATTTCTTAGCCTTAAAATTTCATCCTACTGTAGTAAGAAATTATGGAACAAAATGAAAACAGGGGAAAACATTAAACAGTTCAGAATACTTCACCAACAGCCAAGCTCATGGATCCAATGATAGAGCCTTCTCAAGAACAAGCATGCAACAACATCATCAGGGCTTCCAAGACTTCAATTTCTTCTTCAACTTCAATAGACTATGTATTATTTCAGAGAGTTTCAGTATTACAACTAGCGATCAACCAACATTTACAATGGACTCCTTAATAAGATTTATTAGAAGGATGAGGAGGTCGAAAAAAAGAAAAGATCTTCTGAGTTCAATTAATACAGTTAATGCTTCTCAGCCTTTGAGGGGCTCAATGGAGAAGTTTACAGATATTACCTCTGTATTAATTGTTTTATATTAAGAATTAAGCTTGGTGGGGAGCTTTTGTTGACTTTTTAAGGCTCTGTGTCATCTCTGTAGTAACTCAACAGATATTTTGCAATAATTTCTTCGGCTGAATTAACTGTTCGACTGTCGTGAGGAAAATATCCTTTGTTCTGGTCATTACTCGGCCTCTGTTGAATTCTTTGATGTTACAGGTGGCATTAGCTAGCTGAGGAATCAATTAGCCTCTGATGTGGTGGTGGAGGCATCCTCTGTCTGATAAATATTTTTGATTTTCCTTTAAATATGTTTAATTTAGTGGATTAGGCTTTTGATGGTCGATCTTAGACGTAATCCACCCAAACTATGTAATTAACATTTAATTCTTCATCTATGGTTTGATTGGGTCTTCAACACTGATACTCTTTGATTTGTATTAATATTGTTGTGTCTTGTTGATGTGCAGGTGCCACAGAGGGTTCATATGGCATCGGTGCTCATGATGCACTGATGAAGCGTGGCATTGAACCCTTCAGACAGATACTCTTTGATGAATGGAAGCTTGGAGGATCGTCATCCTCGAATTTCATTTTCTTTTAAATTTATTTGAAAAAACTTTAATACCTGCACAAAAAAAAGAAACATTTAAGAAAATCCTACGTATATTTGGGTAAGACTGCTTAGGAGGCTACGGTTAAGAGCATGGCCATTGGATGGGGGCATCCAACAGTGGAGATCGTGTGTAGAAGGTCAAAGAGGAAATCAGTGAAGAATTAAGTCAGAACGATTGATCCATGTCGAATCAATGGTCGAGATGGTTGTGGACATACAAAGCGAATGAGTCGCTTTATAATAATATAGGTGTAATTGTGAAGAAATTACAAAGAAAAATGGGTTTTAAACCTTTGGCGGAAGAAATCTGTGTTAAAATGGAAAATGGGGTTTCCAAATGATCGTAGACCGTCGGATCATTTTGGACCTCGAGATCAACGACGGAGATTTCTCGTTGAAATCCTTTTGTGAAGGTAGAGGGAGATAGTGTATGGCTAGATTAGATCTAATCCGTTGATCTATAGAGATCAACGGCGGGGAGCGCACGCGATAAAACATAATAGAACCAAGGGAAAGCAGTTTCAGAGGAGAAAACCAGCAGTATTGCGTGGAGGAAGGGGAGGAAGGTGGTTTCACCTTTTTGAACGCGATATGCGTTAGAAGGTGACACGTGGAAATTGAATACCGCCCATATCGCGCAGCCCTTGGGAAATTAACCTTCGCGCTTGAAGTTACGTGAAAACGTGTGTCGACCGTTGGATCTGGGGTCTTAGATCTGAAGGTGGAGAGCGAGCGCGATATTGGATAGATGCGCGGGTAGAAGTATGTGGGGCGGTTTCAATCTGAGCCGTTGGATCAAGGATTGGACGACTGAGATTAAATCTGAGGAAGGCAGGACCCACAAAAGGCGGGTGTGTCGAGACTGTTATGAACCATTAGATGTAGAGGATCAATGATGGAGATTTGATCTGGGTATAATAAACAAATTTACAAAGCAGAGAAAAGGATTACTATGGGCCGTTATCTGTAGAGATCAACGGCTGTGATTTGTTGGAAAAAAATTATAGAGTGGGGCTGCATGTTTTTAACGAAGGTTGGGAGGAAAGATCTGGACCGTCGGATGTTGACACGTGGATGGCCCAGATGCAATCGGGGCTTTGCGATCGGTAGGGGAACAAAACTGAATGGTGCCGATGCGATTGGATTTGGACCGTCAATCTGTAGATCAGATAGACGGTGGAGGATGGATCAGAAGGCAGCCAATCGGGGTTGCCAATAAAATAAGAAACGCGCCCCATGATTTTCTCCGATGCGAGAATGCACGGGCCATTGATTGGTCCAAGATCAACGGTGGGAAAAAGGGTTCAACCAATGAACGGAGGGCCCCTTTAATATATATATAAATCAAAAAAATTTGAAATATGAAGGTTTTATGGTGTCGGGGCAGGTTATATAATGAGGCTTCGCGCTCGGTTGCAGGGCCTGTGGATATATGGAAAAAAAAAGGGACCGGGGTTTATATATGTATAAGGGTGAATCAGCATCGGAAGCAAGGTAATGGTATTTCAATATACCCATTTGGAATTCTTCGATGCAAGATAGCGCGGATCGTCGATCGGGAAAAGATCAACAGTATTTATCGTTTAATAAAATTGCACTGGCAAGTTTAATGTAAAACATAGGAAAAAGAGGTTTTTATTTTTTAAAAAGGAAATTTACATTGGAGATGGGTTTATTCACAAATCTTAGGGCCCGATTGTGGACTTTTAGGTTATATGAAGCGACAATGGGGTCAGGGGTTATGTATAAAGGGGCCAATCGCATCGGAGGTTTCAATGAAACAAATAGACTTGCGCGCTCCGATTTTCTCCGATGCGAGACTTCATTTACCGTTGATCGGTTTCTAAGATCAACGACTCTTCTTCTTTTAGAACAATAAAACAGTGGATTTCCTTTGTAACATAGAAAAATGGTTTTTATGAATTTTACAAAGGAAAAAGCTTCGGGGATGGTTTCTTTTAAGTATCTAGCACCTGATTGCAGGGCCGCTGGTCTATATGTAAAGCAAAGGCCCGGGGCTTATGTATAAGAGGGCTAATTTCATCAGAAGTCTTATGAAACAAACAGTCTTGCGCTCTCCAAATATTCCCGATGCAATGAGCACCGAAAGGGTTTAGCACTTGGTTCCAGCACCAAGGCATATGGTGGGGAAGTTGTTTGGACTTTAACCCAAAGGGGCTTAAGCCCATAGTCAAAAAACTTATTTTTTATGAAAATTTTCAAGGTTTTTGATGGATTTGGGGGTTTCGGAAAAGTTTAAAATTGAGTTTTAAACCTTGTAAAAGGATTTTCATGAAGGGGAAAGGGGAATAAATGAAAAATAGAGGAAATTGATGGGGGAAAAATGAAGGTTAGTTTTGAGTGGAGGAGGGAAAATGGGATTTTTTGCAGCAGTCTTTTCTCTATGAAAATAGCAAAATTTTTGAGTTTAAGAGGGAAACAAAAGTGAAGATTAACTACAGTATTAGTTATCTTCATGAAAACTTCAAGGATGATAGGTTCTCAAAGGTGAATTATCTCTTGGATTTTTTGAAGAACAAGATTAAGCACCTCTTGGTATAACAAAATTTATAGGTGGCTAACAGCAACCACCAGTCGTTACTCCCAAATTTGGTGCCTTCTGACATTTCTGGCGGATTTGGCCAATTTTTCGACTTTAACTCCATTTTCTCCACATTTAGTGGAGGTTTTCACTTAACATTGGGCAGAAGTTTGTTTTTGTCATAACTTCTCCAATATTGGACCAATTTAGACGAAATGTTGGTCAATTTTGGGTATTCTGAGCATTCTAGAGATTTTGGGATAGGTTGTAGAGCCAACAGAGGTGTTATTCAACTAATTTTTCTTCAGGGAATCTTGGAGAGCCATCAGGGCCATGAGGGAAATGGAGTTGTATTGGGTTGTACTTCGCTGCTTGAGGTGAAAAAAAAGTCATCTTTAGCTGATTTCTGTCTTCTGAATTCAATTTCATAGCTGGTTTTTCCTGTTTAGGCATTTTTATCACTGTATAACCAATTTTAGAAACTTAATAGAGCAAGGACATGCCTATTGGGAGCCTTGGACCTGGTAGATGTAGCCCAGGAGGGGTGAACTGCCTCATCATGTTGCTATGTTATGTTATGGTGTAATTTATTTTCTGTGTATTTCTGATTTGAGATGTTAAACAGTAAATTTAATTAACATTCCCTCACACATAAGACTCAGAAAACTTATCAAAAACACTTTGTTTAACTTGAAAGACATGGAGAATAATTTGCACACTTAATTAAATGGAAATGGATACATTGCACAACATTTTCAAATACTTCCATTTTCAGATCAGTTGGTATCGGAGCTCAAGATTTGAGTATTAAGAGCTAGAGTTTTACTTTGCATTTTTTTTGTGCAAAGATATAGTTGATTGTTTGCAAGTTTTGATGCTTACTAGGCTTAAAATCAAAAGAGGGGAAGGACAATTGGTTAGAGCACAAGCTAATCCTCAACCAAGGAGGGCTAGAGAGCCATTGCCTCCACTATCTATTACACCCCCAAGAGTTATTGAAGAAGCCTCAAGCATGTCTTCAAGAGAAGGAGAAGCTCTAGAAGACATTGATCCCAAAGAAGAACAACGGGTATTCCGAAAAGTTTTCCTAGACATGACAAAGATGGTAAGGATACTCTAACAAGAAAGGAATGATAGGCTTGCTGAAGAAGGGTCTAGAGACCAGAAATAAGGAGAGGGTTCTTCAGGAGGAAAGAAAAGTGATGACAATTGAAAGAAAGGACACAGAGGAAATGGTGATCCACCATCCCCATCTTCATCCTTTTCCTCTACATCATCATCCTCTACTTCGGTGAATCAATCTCACAAGTCTAAAACCACTGGTAAAAGTCCATTTTTAAAGCTTGATGCTAAATTTGAGTTGCCTATGTTTAACGGTGAAGTCAATGCAGAGAAACTTGAAAATTGGATAAGATAGTTGGAAGTTTACTTGAGGATACAAAACCTTCATGAAGACGACACCAAGATTCAGTTAGCCTCTTTAAGGATGGAAGGAGCAACATTGGTATGGTGGGAAGCCAAGACCAAGGATGAAATTAAAAAAAATGGTAAGATCACTTTATCATGGGCTGAATTTATTTCCACAATTAAGTAACAATTTTATCCATTAGCTCATTTACAAAAGGCTATCATGAATTGGCAAAGTTTTAGAAAAATTAAGCGATAAAGTGTTCAAGATTACACTCAAGAGTTTAGAAGAAGGGCTCTATTGTTAGGAATTGATTTGCATATTCAAGATACCTTGCTGAAATATATAGGTGGTTTACACAGCTATCTTATACATACTATCCTTATGTTCAATCCTACTAGTCTAGACAAAGTTTGTGTACAAGCTACGCATTTAGAGGCTAGAGGGAAATAATCTTTTGATGGGAACATGGATAGTGAATTTAAAGGAAAAGGGAGGAAAAGAAATGAAAACTCTAGGAAAGAAAAAGGAAAGTTATTTTGTAAAAACTGTTCCAAAACAAGCCACAATGAAGACCATTGATGGAAACTTCATCCAGAGCTGAAACCAGAGAAATTTAAAAACAAAGATAAGGCCAAAAAAAAGGGCAAAACTATTGCAACTGTTGAACAAGACTTAGGGTCTGAATTAGGTGACGAAACTAAAAGCATAGCCATGGTACTAAGGAACATAAAGGGAAAAGAGATTGTTAAGGAAACAAATCCCAGTTCTAGCACTTTAAACTCTCACATAGAAGCTCAAAATGAAAAGAGGAGGATAGAGCTATTTCATATAAGGATAATCTCAAAACAAACAAATATAGACACACTATTTGATAGTGATTCACAAGAAAATATCATCTTAGAAGACTTAGTCATGAAGCTGAAACTTGAGACCATACCTCATCCTAAGCCATATCCACTTGGATGGATTTGCAAGGATGCTAATTTACAAGTCTCAAGAAAGTGCATGTTGCGCTTCGCCATAACAGCTCATTATGTTGATTTGGTTGAACTAGATGTAGTACCGCTTGACATTACAGGTGTTGTGTTGGGTAGTCCGTATTTATATGACAGAAAAGTGATCTTCCATTTCCATGAGAACAAGTATCATCTGTTCAAGGATGGAAAAGAGTTTATTGTGAGAGCACATCGGAAGAAGCTAGAATCTTCTTTAGTCCATGCAGGGCAATTGAAAAGGCTTGTCAATGCAAGTCAAAATTTGACTTTGTTGATGGTTAAGCAGAAAGATTTTGTACATAAACCTTTTCATGTTATTGTTGATGTAAATGATGATATGTTTCAACCTGAAAGAAAGTCATCTTGGGAAGATGATAAGATGTTGCAGAAAGTTCCTTTGGTGTCAATTGGTGCAAAGAACAAAGTGTCGGTGCAAAGTGGTGCAAGAATCCAACAAAAGGAAAAGCATGAAAGCAAAGAGGACACAAATTTCAACATGGGTCAATGCTGGTTTCAGAATGGCAGGTTGGTATGGCGAGAAAACTTGGTCAAGATTTGATGCAAGTACATGGCTCAATCGGAAAAAATTCGCCATGAGGACAATTGGAAAGGTGAATCTTATTTTCAGTCTCCTTTGAAGTTAGACCATTGTAGAAACAATATGTATTCTGTAAATTATAGTTGTTGTTCTGCAAATTTCAAAAATTTGCATCATGACTCAGTGAATTTTAGCAACACTTAGTCAATAGATTCAAGGAAGAATTTGTCTTTTTATGAGAAGCTCAATTTGATGAAGTCAGGAAGATTTCAGTGGTTTAAGGTTGGAAGAGTGGAGAATCAGTCTCCTCATCTTTAGTTTCTGTAAATCAGAGAGATTTTGGGTCCAAAAGCTTTCCATTTGGGAGGTGTGATCAGGTGATCATGTCCAAGTGGAAAAAATGCTCAAAAATGGAATTTCTCAGAATTGGTTGAAACCTGAATGACTGGATGCATTGCTGTGATTCTGGCGCCACGAATGACACTCAAATCCGACGTCGTATGTGAAAGTTATGCAGGTTTGAAGTTTTCAGTATCCTTCAAAAATCTAGTTTGACCAAGGTTGACTTTGACTTTGGAATTATTAAAAAAATAATATTCTTGGACTATTCCTCGAAATATTCCCTAGAATATTCCACAAGGACGAATGAGATTCGGACAAGTGTCAGTGCTGGATTGATGGATGGTTTGAATTTTTGTTTTCTGGACCAATGAGGGGCTACCACATGGCAAGTATGGAGGCCACCAAATGGCCCAAGGCCGCATTTGAATGGCGTTCCAAAATTTATGTGAGTACATGAGGTTCGAACCTTGGACCTCACCGCCGCTAGCACAAGCGCCCAACCATTTGGGCTGTCTGATGAGTCTTAACATCTATGCATTAAAGTTTTTATTTATGGTTTGAACTTATATACGATGGCAGAAATAAGGGCTAGCCCCTAAGTTCTAGCCCTGTGAGCAACCGACGGCACATACAACCAGGCACCAGATCCTTGGCCATAAGACCAAAACCTGCGGGGTAACAGTTCAACTAAACGTGTTACATGTGGCCAACAACCACCATTACTATGCAGAGGTTAGTACAGTTAATTCCGTCAACGGTTCCGGTGGGAAAAAATGGTCCATGTGACCACTAACATCTGAAAATTATTGTAACCACCAACCGTTACTCCCAAATTTGGCGCCTTCCTAAATTTCCAGCGGATTTGGCCAATTTTTCGACTTTAACTCCAGTTTCTGCACATGTAGTGGAGGTTTTCACTTGACATTGGGCAGAAGTTTGTTTTTGTCATAACTTCTCCAATATTGGACCAATTTGGACAAAATTTTGGTCAATTTTGGGTATTCTAAGCATTCTGGAGAGTTTGGGATAGGTTGCACAGCAAACAGAGGTGTTCTTCTGCCACTTTTTCTTCAAGGAAGCTTGGAGAGCCATCAGGGCCATGAGGGAAATGGAGCTGTATTGGGTTGTACTTCACTATTTGAGGTGAAACAAAAGTCATTTTTAGCTGATTTCCGTCTTTTGAATTCAATTTCATAGCTATTTTTTCCTGTTAGGCCCTTTTCTCACTGTATAACCAATTTTAGAAACTTAATAGAGCAAGCACATGCCCATTGGGAGCCTTAGACCCAACAGATGTAGCCGAGGAGGGGTGAAATGCCTCATCATGTTGATATGTTATGTTATGGTGTAATTTATCTATTGTGTATTTCTGATTTAACATGTTAAATAGTAAATTTAATTAATAGACCCTCACACATAAGACTCGGAAAACTTATCAAAAACACTTTGTTTAACTTGCAAGACATGGAGAATACTTTGCACACTTACATTAATGGAAATGGATACTTTGCACAACATTTTCAAATACTTCCATTTTTAGATCAATGGCCATAGTGACATTGATAAGGCTCGAAAGTTCATTGAGAAAATTCAGATTATGCATCAACAAGTTCAAGAAAAGCTTGAGAAAATTCAAATCAAATACAAAGAGAGGCATGAAAAACATCGTGTTGATCACAAGTTTCAAGAGGGAGATGAGGTATGGTTGCACATTAGCAAAGAAAGGATGCAAGGGGAAGGTAAAAAGCTCAAACCCATTTTCTATGGTCCTTTCAAGATCATAAAACAAGTTGGTAACAATGCATTCCAACTTGACTTGCCTTCTTATATGCAAATGTATTCAATTGTTAATGTTGAAAACTTACGTTTGTATGAGCCACCTTTGATTGATGATCAAAGAAGTGATGTTCATATACCTTCTATTGAATATTTCTCGCCATAATTTCTGGATGAGCTCAAAGAAGATACAATTCTTGACATGAGGAGGAGGACAAGAGCATCCAAGAGGGGAAGTGTTGACTACCTTCGAGTTGGGCTCAAAGGCACTAAACCAAGCAAGGAAAAATGGATGGAGGTTGGAAAGGTGAGGGAGCTGTACCCTCATCTAATGAACAGGTAATCAATTCTTTTAGGGTCCAAAAGCTTCCCAATGGGGAGGAGTGACCAGGAGTTCATAAATTTTGATCAAAATTCAAAATTATAGGATTGGGTTGAAACAAGGATGGCTGCGTAGATCTCGTCTTCCTGATTCTAGTGCTGTGAATGGTTAGAAAAACCAATGTTGTATGAGGAAGATATCACGTTCTGATAAAAAAGCCGAACAAGTAAAATTACGACAGTTTGACCAAGTTTGACTGGGATGCACAGTCAGCGAAAAGGGAATATTCTGAGGAATATTCCTTCCTCAGAATAAATTACAGGTTGACAAGTGTCTGATTCCTATTGCTTGAATGGGTTTTGGAGGAGCCAATCATAGGGCACCACGTGGCCAGCCTTGAGGCTGCCACGTGTCCGTAGAATGGAATTATAAAATTTTGGTTGGGTCTGCAGGAATCAACCCCCGACCCTCCTGCCCAACATGGGCATGACTTACCACCCGATCTGCATGATTTTTCTTAACCTTATCATTTGCGGTTTATATTTATGTTGCATTGAAATTATGTTTGGGGGTTAGAACTGCTAGCGGTCCCAACCCGCCAGCGGTTCCACAAAGTATGTCACATGTGACATTTTAAATGTTATCTCTGACAGTTATGCAATAACCCACCAGCTAAACGGTTTCGTTGTATGTTATGTCACATGGAAAAAAATAATTGTAACAATATCCGTGCAGTCAGGTTAATCCGCAATTCAACCCACGGTCAAACATTCAACTCCGGTTTATGCCAAGTTGCGCTCAACCGTTATTGTAACCGCGAGGTTTGGGGTTGGCATGTGGCCACCCCAACCGCAAACTTTACTGCAAGTGGTTTATTGAGCAGCATTTTTGGCAAGCACGCCATTTTGGGCGAAAAGTGCTATTTTATCTCTAGTTAAGTGGAGTTCTCCACTTTTAGTGGAGCTTTTCTTGGTGAAACTGGGCAAAAGTGTAGGAGGCCCAATTTTCGACCATTATGAGTGAATGAAGAGTCATTTTTTACTCATTGGAGCATTATGGAGCCCTTGGTGCAGAGAAAACAGCCATTAGATCAATTTAACTACATGTAATATCAAAATTTGAGCATAATGAAAGATGGACATGCCATTAGGAGCTGTACCAGTAGATGTAGCCCAGGAGGGGTGAACTGCTTCATCATGCCTGCTGTGTAAATTTCATGTGGTGACTTATTTATCTGTTTTAAACTGTTTTTCAGTGTTATTTAAGCTTGTTTTATTCTTCTAATTCACCAAAATTCATCTACATTTCATGGACAAATACCTCAAACCTTATGCAAACTAATGAACTGATTATGCACATGTTTTTAAACTAGAAAGACACTTAGCACAAAAAAAATAATACAATCATTTCATATCATTAGGTGAAAATATAATTCCTTCACCCAGCTCAAAAGAATTTCTTCTCTCATGCACTTAGGCTTAATCATGATGCTAGCATGCAAAGGGATGAGAGTTCAGACGAGTCTGACAATGATCAACCAAACTATCAACTTGGGGGAATGAGGGATGTGAATTTATAGCAAGGAGAAGGAGGTTGGGAGCCCATGAAATGAGGGGGAAGGGCCAATTTCTAAGGGATGATCCCCCATGGATGAGATCAAGGCTCTATAATGAGAGAGCTCGACCTTATCATCTCTGTTGAACAACCAACTCACCTCCCTTGAGCTTCTAGAGGTCGAATCTTCTCCTCCATTTGAGGAAGCATTTCCAGAAAGGGGATCATCATAGTTTTCCAAGAAATTAGGGCACTGACAGTGCTGGGGTAGAACTGGGAGAAGGACATCAATGCGATCATGGCACCAGGAAGAGCGTTGACCCATGAAACTAGGAATTTGAACAATTTTCTTCAGTTATATTTCGAGGAAGTCTTCTTTGTATATTCAAGGGGATATGTTAGCATATTTCTTGATGATGGAAAAATTGCACAAGATTCATCATGGGGCATTTCAGGATCAGGGATGGGAAAACGAGCATGGTGACAATTGTTGTGTAACAAATCCCCCCTAAAGCATGAAGGCAGAACATGAAGTGATGGCTGAAATTCTTTATGAACCAAGGCAAAGAATGCATACCACCTTCAGAGAACCTACCAAATAAAGCATTTACAATATATGACATCTCTAGTATAAATATGCCTAACCAAATAATGTTGCACTAGGCATCAAATGACACATGAGCCCATGGTATGGTCGTAGCCATCCGTTTAAAAGATATCATAGAAATGGATCTGTGGTATGGACACAGCCATTTGTATATATAGGATCATGTGTACAATCATGAATACTCAATAACTCCACGCAACCTAGACCAAAAATCATATGTGACCCAGGGTCTTCACCGCGATCTCAATCAACCCAATGTACAAATCTATCCATGCAAATAAATGTTTTGGTGTCGAACATGGTAGAAACCACCTGATTATCGGTTAATGATGAAAACCGTTAACAGGCACGAGAGAGAACACCAATAATGATGATGGACCTCAAGGTTTAATAACACAATCTACAAGTGTGAATAGATGTGTTGAAGCCGAACACTTTCAGAATCATTTGATCAAATTCCAATGATGTGAAATTGTCGTCAAACACAAATAAATTTACATTGAGGCATGCAAGCTCCAAGGTACTGAAAAAATGTTCTAAATCACCTTCTCGGATAATGAGCTGAAGTCGACAGGAAGTGATTCATCGAAGGAGGGCCATGATGATTCCCACATCATAAACACAAAACAGAAGATATCTTTAAGATGATAGGAGTGATTTTGGATTGTAATAGAGGAGGTCATATATGTAGAGGACGCTTGACAAAAAGGAATTCTCTTGAACATATTTGCAACATGACTTTGGAGTGTGGAAAAATTTGACTCAAATAGGATTAGAGGTAATGTTTACAAGATTGGTAATCAGATAAGAGGCAAGTGGATTTCCAAAAAACATGGAGGCAAAGTGATGAATGTAGGATGTCCCCAACCTGACATGAACTGTAGATGAGTGTCATGTTCAAGAGTGACAAGTTGCCCAAAATACACATAGGATGTTCACTTTCAATTTTCCCCTGTTATTGATAAAAAGTACCTCTTTATTTTTTATAGCTAGCATGAAGAGGATATCATATGCTAAGCATGCAAGTTCATTCTTCACATGAATCCATCCTAGTAATTTTAGCAAGCCCTAGGAATGAGGAACACGGTCTCATCATGGTAACAATTATTTCATCGTTTAATATTTAACGAGTCCAACGAAAGGGTAACTCGGTGAATTTCATGTTTAGGGAGTTTGAAAACAAACAAAAAGGAAACTCCATCATGTCCCTTTTCATAAATCGTCTCTTGAATCCAAAAAGGTAGAAAACAATATTCAAGAGAACCTCTTGACCATGTTTGATCAAGGTATTCTTTTTTTGTAAATAGTAAATATTAGCTCGAAAAAAGGGTAAACATATACTAAGACCACGTCAATTCATTCACTTTAACAAGTTCGAAATGACAAGTACTCGGCAATATTTTCATTTTTCAAGAGTCAGAAAAGAGCTGAAAGTTTACTCCAATTGGAGGAACAAGTGGTATAAAATGTAGCAACTGGTTCCGGCGATGGTGGATTTTCTCAAAACATGTAAAGATCAAGAGGTTGGCTAACAAGACCACTCATCGCAATGGTTCCTCAGGAAAGGGTAAAAAACAATCAAGTGAGAGTGTATGATCGTCCAAGAAGATAGTGACAATGGAATGAGAAAACCAAGGCTCATCTGGTAGAAGAGGTAGATAAAAGGCAAATCACAAGAGATATAATGAGGATGGTTCTTGGAATTGGTTTCATTTTTTAACAAGCTTGAAACAAAGAAAAACTATGCTTCGATTAAGCTGGCATGCCCCGAGCATGTTGACTCAATTCGAGGTACATGCCCCCCTAAATTCAATTCATTCACCTTAGTAGACTACTGGTTACTAACAGGTGGATGGAATGAAGGTTCAATTACGAGATCAATGAAAGACTCGACTGGTATTTTACGAGATCTAACCAAATACTTGAATTGAAAGGGGCTTTATTTCATTTTTTAACGAGGTTGACACAGTAAAAGAACTATCCTTGTGACACCTTGTTTCATTTTTTAACGAGGTCAACACAAGAAAATAAACTTTGCTCCAGATATCTTGTTTCATTTTTTAAGGAGCTTGACACAAGAAAAGGAACTCTACTCTGAAGATCTTGTTTCATTTTTAAGGAGATTGACACAAGAAAAGGAACTCTACTTCGAAAAAACTTATCATGACCCATAAGAGGTCATGGCTTCCAAGAGTTTCTCATCATAAGGGAGAAAAACACTCTAAAAATTAGGGTCCAATTCCCCCAGTGCATGATGCAATGTAGCATTGACCATATCATCAATAGATACAGGCATGGAACAAGTTGTCACATAATTAACCTGTGGCGAGGAAGATACCACTTGCATGTGAGGACAATTTAGGGGTGACGGTTGATTGAGAGCAAGATTTAGACCAATGAAATAAAGTTGATTAATGGTCACAATTCTTCCCTCATGTGGAAAACAAATCACACAAAAGAGAGAAGAGACAAGATCTCCCATGACATAAGTATAGTCACGCCCAAGGAGTAAGTTAAAGTCCAAAGGGCCTTAGACAACCATCATGTCTATATAGACAGTATTTCCTCCCAAAGTAATAGGAAACTTAGGAAGGATCCCTAACGGTTGACTGGTTCCTCTGTTAAACGCTAATAGATTCTGGGTAACAGGCACAAGCTATGGAGAACCAAAATCTTGCCAAGTAGTGGAGGAAAAAATACTAGCAAATGTGCCTTCATTTATTACGATGCTAGGTACGGCTACATTATAGGACTGTACGATGACCTTAAATGGCACGTAAGAAGGAATACGATATCCTGCTAGTCAATTCCAATCAAAGGAAGCGACCAGACTACTTGGAGGGGGTGCCATGGGAACGACAGAATTTCCCTCATGTACCATGGGAACGAGAGGATTTCCCTCCAATTCATGGGAATCTGAAGAAACAAAAAGAACCTAAGTGGTATGAGGTGAACTCTCTATGGGAAAGGCTTGATAAAATGAAGGTGGGATCAAGTCAACCATTTTATCAACCAATGGTTGGTCAGGAACATAATCAGTGGGTTCACTTTCGGAGAGAGTGGGATTGATTAGATATGACTTCTGATTAATCACTTTATCAACTAGTAGAGAATCATAGGAAAGCTTTCGTTAGCCAGTAGGAAGATAGGGCTGAGAAGAAGTGAGGTTATCCAACACTTTGGAGGCTTCATCCATATAAGGACAAAGGTGAATGGGAGGATTCCCTTCACGTAACTTACATGGAAATTTGACTTTCCCCTTTTTCCCATGGGCCTTACTATCACTAGTTGAGTTTTTATCACCAACATGATCTCTAGAGGCTTATGACAAAGGATGATGTGAGTCAGTGGACCACATTTCTAACACCCTGGGAATGTCATGACAATCTCTAAGAAGGTGGTCACCCTTATATAGCCTGCAAGGGAATTTTTCTTTGTGGGATGGATTGGAAGGTTTTTCAACATTAGTTGCATCAGTAGCGATGGTTTCTCAGTTTCCCCCTTGCTTATTTTTCTTCTTCTTCTTCGTTCTCTTCTTCTTCTTCTTAGCTTCCTCATTACTAGAATCTAGAATTTCACTAGGCGAAGAGGAAGAATGACATGAAGAAATAGGCAAATAAGGTGAGGGGTAAACTTTAGGATCAACATGAGGTTGAAAATGTTTAGGTGAAGGCACACTTGGTTGAGAAGCAACTTGGACATTTGGAACCATGGGGGTTGAAAATAACAAAACTGGCAAACCAATGGTTAATTATGGGAGGGACGACATTTCCATATAGGGAGTACCAACATTTCTAAAAGAAGGAAAAGGACCACGATTCCCATATTAGGGGATTCCTTGATTTGTAAACTCAAGAACTGTCACCATTAGTCTCAACCTAAGATCTTCTAAGGAGTTGTGCACGGGTAAGATGTTATTCCGTGGGCAGTAAATTTTAGAAATTAAACAAAAAATAAATCAAAAAGGGGTATTCTAGGAAAAAAGGATTACTAGGTATCCATGAACTATAGAATACCTCCTAAACAACCAAGAAGTACGAGCAATCAATCTCCTGGAATGATGTGTTCGGTGTATCAGGTTTACAAGGCGGTTGACTCGGTTACCTATGGCAAGCTTGCAACCTAATGGTGTCTCCCCAAATATACATGATGGTACGTGGGAGTCCAGTCCATAGTAATGTTGTCTAATGCGTAACTGTTTGATGAGAGCACCCCAAATATACTTATCATACATCAATATACTTCCATACATGGGACGAGATATCACCCCTGGATTGTAACGCAGACTGTTAACGATAGTTCCTACGTTTAATGATGTCAGAACACGTCTCTAGCCTAGACCACTAAATATTTGTGTTAATTCTAGTTCTCCTTAAGGTAAATTTGGTTGATTTTAATTTTATATTGATTAAAGTTTCAATTTCAAGGCTCAAAATGAATGTCACTTGAATCCTTATGGTGTAGACTAAATGCAAGAAAAGAAGCTTTAAATTTTGATGAGTCCTAAACTATTTAGGGAAGAGAGACAAACAAAAATTCCCTCAATGCAACAACAATAATGCCCCCAAACTAGTTCAAAGTTACAAAATGTAATGTTTTTCCAATTTAATTCACTTTCCCAATAAATGCAGCTTATTGAAAATTAAAATTCCTTTCCTTTCACTAAAATGCACATTTTGTTTTCACTTTGAAATGTAATCAAAAGAAAAACAAATGAACGAAGGAAGAAATGCAAAATCCATTTACTTTTATTTCAATCAAACCAAACAAAAATCGATTTAAAGAATGCACGAATGAATTTTTTTTCACTCTTCTTAAAACGAAAAAGATGATCTAAATAAAAAATGAAAAAGAAAATCACTTCCAATTTCTTTTCAATTTAGAAAAAACACACTCTTCTAGACTTGTGCGCCAAACAAAATGTAATATTATGCTTGACATTGAACCAAAGGGAAACAATCATAAATGCAGATATGACGAAAGCATATACCAACTCTCTTTGAAACAAGACAAGAAAAATACGACAAAGGGTGTTTGAAATGGAAAAACGTTCCCAAACTTACAACAACTCAAAGAGATGAAACAAACTTGCTCATAGAAGATAGGTAAGTCAAACACACAGCAAGAAGATTATTGAGATCTCACAAACTCCCTCAAGGGCCAGGACACATTGGAAAATCATAAGGGAAACTTAAATTTTCCCCAAGGTTGAGATCAACGCTTCTGTGGTAAGCAGCAGGGTGCTGAAAGAGAAATCAACATGGTTGTACTATATACAACAGTGCTGCTAGCACTACTGTGAGGAAAGAAAGGGTGTTGGTTGCTAAAAATAAGGAAAAAATAAAACGAGTCTCACACAAACACCAGACCTGACACAATGAAGTGACTAAAATTCCTTACAAAAGTTGAAAGAGGCCTAAGCATATTTAAAAACTCAAAAATCAGAGATAATGATCCAAGATCAGTTCAGGGAAGGAGGACTTAAAAGGCTAAAGCTCCCCAATGGATTTGGCATTTCTTTTGTCAAGATAAATCCCCTCTATCGACAGAGGCAATCTCTCTAGCCCTAGAGTGGGTCTAGCAACACGAGATTCTTTCTAACATAAGCTTTATTAACTAATGCTTACAATGCAAAGAGGAAAGAGACATAAATACCTTTTTCCAATCGCTATCCCTGGATCCGTTGATGGTGGCCTCAATCGATGATACTTGTAGGCCCTCTTCATGCTACTGATGATGCATGAATACCTGTGGATGATTGGGAGACAAAAACAAACATGATACAATATATAATATACGTAAACACTAGAAATATATCATATCAAGGAGTATCATAATATTTGCATAATCATGTAGACAAATATATAAAGAAAATATTAGATGTTATTATTGATGAATTAAAAAAGGAAAGATTACAACCAGGCCTTGATGTTGGAGGCGTCCTTAGGTGAAATTCTATGTCCTTCACCCAGATCAAAAGCATTCCTTCTCCCGTGCACTTAGGCTTAATCACAATGCTAGCATGCAAAGGGATGAGAGTTCATACAAGTATGATAATTATCAAACAAGCTCTCAACTTGGGGGAATGAGGAATGTGAATTTATAGAAAGGGGAAGGAGTTAGGATCCCATGAAAGGAGGAGGAAGGCCCAATTTATAAGGGATGATCCCCCATGGATGAGATCAAGGATCTATAATGAGAGAGCTCAACCTTATCATCTCTGTTACACAACCACCTCACCTCCCTTGAGCTTCTAGAGGTCAAATCTTATCCTCCATTTGAGGAAGCACTACCAGGAAGGAAATCAACATGGTTTTCCAAGAAATTAGGGCACTGACAGTGCTGGGCCAGAACTGGGAAAATGACATCAGCGTGTTCATGGCACCATGAAGAGCGCTAATGCAGGAAACTAGGAATTTGACTAATTTTCTTCAGTAATATTTAAAGGAAGTCTTCTTTGGATCTTAAATGGGATATGTTAGCATATTTCTTGATGATGGATATCCTCCAACTCGAATTATCTGAGCTAAAAAAGTCTTCCTGACTCAGTTACACTTACAAGTTGTTATGAGATGAAATTACAATTTCTCTCCCAATTTAATTAAGGGAAAATTAAATCAGAAGCCCCCTTTGGGTGCCATTTCAACACTCCCTCTCGACAAGAAAGGGATTATCTGCTACCCTAATCCTGTCTCTGTGGAACTCAAATTTTATTCCTTCTAGTGCCTTCATCGAGATGTATGCATCCTTCTCCTCCATGGGAATGTACTCTAATGACATAATCTGCCTCTGCACACAATCTCTGAGATGGTGATACTTGATATTAATATGCTTGGACCTATCATGAAAAAATGGATTAAATGAGAGTTTGATGCAAATCTAGTTATCAAAATATATCACTGTCGGATCCATATGTCGACCAAAAAAACCAACAAGTATCTTCCTCATCCAGATGGCCTCACATGTTGCCTGATTGGCTGCCATGTACTCCACCTCTGTTGAATTGAGTGCAAATGATCTATGCTTCCTTCTGTACAAGGAAACCACTGATGATCCTATGTTGAAGATCCCTCCTGATGTGCTCATCCTGTCAGATGGAATCCCTACCCAATCTGCATCAGTGAAGCCTTGAATATTCACTCCCTCTATTTGTTTGTACCATAGCCCATACTTTGTAGTTCCTCTGAGGTATCTGAAGAAATGCTTATCTGCCTTTCAAAAGAGCTTGGTAGGCTTAACCATAGCTTGAATAAGTTGGTTAACTGTGTAGCATATGGTTGGCCATGTGTTCACCAAATACATGAGTGAACCCACAAGCTTCTTGTAAATAGTAGCATCCACTACTTCGCCTAAAGTAGCATCCTCTTTCCTCCAGTTTCCTGCTAGATAAGTCTCCATGGGTTTTTTGCCCTCCATGTGGAACTTCCTGAGGATATCATTGGCATACTTTACCTGAGATAAAAATATCTCCCCAACTCTTTGTCATATTTCCAATCCTAAGAAATAGTGCAAGAGCCCCATGTCCTTCATCTGAAATTCTCTTACAAGTTCCTCTTTGCAAGACTTGATGAGCTGCTCATCACCTATCAGTATCAGATCATCTACATAAATTACAATAACCAAAAGCATACCATCTACCACAATCTGATAAAGGTTTTCATATGCTTCACTCTTGGTGAAGCCCAACTCGGTGAAATAGCTGTCGATCCTAGTGTACCAAGCATGAGGTTATTGCTTCACCCCATACAATGCTCTCTTGAGTATGTACACATGTGACTCCCTGTCTAAGGTCTCAAGACCTTATGAATGCTCAATGTACACCTATTCATTAATAAATCCATTGAAAAATGTTGTCTTTACATCCATTTGATGTATCTGCCATCCCATCTGTTGATATTGAACAAGATGATGAGCTTAGTGAAAACTAAGCACCTTCACTAAATGGGGCCTGTAGGCTATTTTTAGGTGTATGTCCTTTTTTATAATGGTGAGAATATTCCAAAATTATCAGGATGTTGATTCTAGATGGTTGAGAAAATTATATCTTTGGATGAATTTATATTTTTAGAAGGTCGAGCGAAGTCTCTAATCTAAAAATAGATGCATGTCGATTATTATTATCCCTTAATAATAATGAGACAATAAACAGTAACTTATTCTCTTGGAGCAATTTATTTCAGTGAACAGATGTGTCACATCAGTGGGATGAAGGAATTATGCAATTCCTAGGGTGGTTGGTGACTCATGCATGAAGGACTTCATTATAACTAACAGTGGCAAGTTTTAACCGAGTTGGAAGAGTAGTTATGTTAGTTGTTATTTAGTTTAACTCAATTAAGTGAGTTAAACTCAGTTGTGCTAGTTGTAACTAAAGATACACTAGTGAAAGATGAGTGAATTAATTAGTTAATTAATTCAAAAGTATTTTCTTACTTACAACTGAACAAATACAACAGTTAACTACTTGCATGTCAGATCCAGTGGAGACCCAGTGGAGAGATAGGTGAAAGGGTGATATGGACTATCTGTTGTGACTATAGTGACGCATTCAATGCATCTACACAGAAATTGGAGTTGCTAATGAGGATTGCGTAGTGAAATCAAAGCAAGATCGAATTCATTCAGGGATATTCTTCAACAGGGATTGCGTAGTGGGGGCAGGTTGTCAGGAGGCAAGAAATTGATGCATAGATATGCAAATTTCTGCATGACAGTGTGTGACAATTGTATATTGTATTGAGAGCTCTATGAGCTGAGCTTTGTATGAGATTGTTACATGTTCCATTGATATACATAATATATGATAGTTGGGATTTTTAGCTTTAAGCTTTCCCAGTAAAACATCTTGTTTATGTGCGATTGAT